>CM023616.1:21463537-21523537 GCA_013358685.1 Antennarius maculatus
CCGGATTCACACTGACGGTAATCAGGAGTCAAACCGGATTCACACTGACAGTAATCAGGAGTCAAACCGGATTCACACTGACGGTAATCAGGAGTCAAACCGGATTCACACTGACGGTAATCAGGAGTCAAACCGGATTCACACTGACAGTAATCAGGAGTCAAACCGGATTCACACTGACGGTAATCAGGTGTCAAACCGGATTCACACTGACGGTAATCAGGAGTCAAACCGGATTCACACTGACAGTAATCAGGTGTCAAACCGGCTCACACTGATGGTAATCAGGAGTCAAACCAGATTCACACTAACAGTAACCAGGAGTCAAACCGGATTCACACTAACAGTAACCAGGAGTCAAACCGGATTCACACAGACATAAACGGGTATTTGAGAATGAACTGGATCCAGATCCTCTGAATCCAGATCTGGAAGTGGTTCCGGCGGTTCACACTGTGTGAACTGGATGTGGTGTGAGACTCACCAGAAGGTGGAACATGTCCATGTCCAGAACGCACGGAGCATCGGCAGCACTGGAGTCTGGATGAAGAGCTACAACACACACACACACACACACACACACACACACACACACACACACACACTCAGTACAAACGTACACCACTTCATCACGGTGTGTGTGTGTGTTTTGTGTACCTGTAAACAATCGGACGAAGTGTGTGTGTGTTGATGTTACTGGAGCTGACGTCCAACACGCTGAACTGAACCTGGTGAGAGCACTCAGACAGTCGTCCTGGAACACACACACACACACACACACACACACACACACACACACACACACACACACACACACATCAGAAACCAACAGCCTTTCATAGAGTCCGCCCCTCTGTCCCTCCCATCCAATCACAGCGCGTTACCTGTCGACACGGTAAACTTCCAAACAGCGGCTTCTGCTCGTCCATCAGGAGACGCTCTGAAAGACGGACAGCATCAGCACGACCTCTGACCTCTGAGGTGTGTGTGTGTGTGTGTGTGTACCTATACTCTGGATGGTGTAGGCACACGTGGACCAGACCACCACGGGGACCCTGGGGTCCTGCTCGTTGGGGTTGACCTTCAGGCCGACCTTGTAGGCAGACACGCTGAAGGCGGTGACCATCTCACTGACGCTGCTGGAGAACGGGTTCCTGAGGCGGACATGACATCACTGATGTCATCACTGATGACATCACTGATGTCATCACTGATGACATCACTGATGACATCACTGATGACATCACCGATAACATCACCAATAACATTACTGGTGACATCACCCGGCCCACAGACGGGACGCCGCCGGTCAGGATCAATACTCACTGCGGAGCGAAGTCCACTCGGAATCCTTCGGGAACCACAGGCTCCGCCTCCTCAGCGACACCTGGGACATAGGTGAAACGCGAGCTGATTGGTTGTGAGGAAGGTTCCAGCATCCTCATGAGTCACATGACTCTTGATGTCATCACAAACGTGCCGCTGGAAAAACGGTTGATGGGTAGAACTCACCGCCAGACTGACTCCTGTGGGCGAACCTCAGCACTGCTGTCTGCTGATTGGTTAATCTAAGCCACGCCTCCAGACTTGGATGACTGGCACTTTGAGAGAAAAAAAAAGAAAGCGAAGGTTTTATTCATTATTTGGTTGTACATTTGTTACCATGGCAACAGACGGACTCCCTGGTGTTTTGTTCCTACATGTAACGTGTACCTGAAGTTAGTGGGCGTGTACCTGGGGTCAGAGGGCATGTACCTTAAGTTAGTGGGCGTGTACCAGGGGTCAGAGGGCGTGTACCTTAAGTTAGTGGGCGTGTACCTGGGGTCAGAGGGCGTGTACCTGAAGTTAGTGGGCGTGTACCTGGGGTCAGAGGGCGTGTACCTGAAGTTAGTGGGCGTGTACCTGGGGTCAGAGGGCGTGTACCTGAAGTTAGTGGGCGTGTACCTGGGGTCAGAGGGCATGTACCTTAAGTTAGTGGGCGTGTACCTGGGGTCAGAGGGCGTGTACCTGAAGTTAGTGGGCGTGTACCTGGGGTCAGGGGGCATGTACCTTAAGTTAGTGGGCGTGTACCTGGGGTCAGAGGGCGTGTACCTGAAGTTAGTGGGCGTGTACCTGGGGTCAGAGGGCTTGTACCTTAAGTTAGTGGGCGTGTACCTGGGGTCAGAGGGCGTGTACCTGAAGTTAGTGGGCGTGTACCTGGGGTCAGGGGGCGTGTACCTGAAGTTAGTGGGCGTGTACCTGGGGTCAGGGGGCGTGTACCTGAAGTTAGTGGGCGTGTACCTGGGGTCGGGGGGCGTGTACCTGGGGTCGGGGGGCGTGTACCTGAGGTCAGGAGGGCGTGTACCTGGGGTCAGGGGGCGTGTACCTGAGGTCAGGAGGGCGTGTACCTGGGGTCAGGGGGCGTGTACCTGAGGTCAGGAGGGCGTGTACCTGAGGTCAGGGGGCGTGTACCTGGGGTCAGGGGGCATGTACCTGGGGTCAGGGGGCGTGTACCTGGGGTCGGGGGGCGTGTACCTGAGGTCGGGGGGCCTGTACCTGAGGTCGGGGGGCGTGTACCTGGGGTCGGGGGGCGTGTACCTGGGGTCAGGGGGGCGTGTACCTGGGGTCAGGGGGCGTGTACCTGAGGTCAGGGGGCGTGTACCTGAGGTCAGGGGGCGTGTACCTGGGGTCAGGGGGCGTGTACCTGGGGTCAGGGGGCGTGTACCTGGGGTCAGGGGGCGTGTACCTGGGGTCAGGGGGCGTGTACCTGAGGTCAGGGGGCGTGTACCTGAGGTCAGGGGGCGTGTACCTGGGGTCAGGGGGCGTGTACCTGAGGTCGGGGGGCGTGTACCTGGGGTCAGGGGGCGTGTACCTGAGGTCAGGGGGCGTGTACCTGGGGTCGGGGGGCGTGTACCTGGGGTCAGGAGGGCGTGTCTGCGGCAGCAGGGGGATGACGGTGTTGCTCAGACATTCACACAGGGGACACAGGAACTCTCCGTTCTCCACGTCGTAGCTGGTGTGACCTCTGAGGCGCTGCTGCCGCCTCTGCTCCTTCAGCTGCACCGCCTCGAAGTACCTGAACACACACACACACACACACACACACAATCATCATCATCATCATCATCATCATCATCATGCTCCTCCTTCACGTGTTCCTGCAGCGCCTCACCTCTGCCAGCAGGTGGCGTGCATGATGTGTCCACAGCTGGCGGTGTGGACGCCCATGGACAGGTCAGGATGCATGAACACAGGGTCGTGACGCTCTGAAACACACACACACACACACACACACACACACACACACACACACACACACACACACACATAATGAACATTCATCGGCTGCTGTCCTGATGACATCATTGTGAGGCTCCACCCACCTGGGTCAGGAAGGCTGCGGCGGCGGTTTTTGGACAGAACCGTCGACCGCTGGACGAACGCTGCCAACACCATGGCTCTGCCGTGACCTCTGACCTCCTGCTCCTCCTGGCACAGGATGCAGGTGACCAGCTGACGGGGTTCGGCTCCGCCCACCCGTCTGGGACCAACACACACCTGGGAAACACACACGGGCTCCAGACTGGGAGGCCTGGGAGGGGAAGAGCAGAGAACGAGTTAATAAACAACAGTGTTTGTTTAGCAGACAGTAAACAGGTTTAAGGTGTAAACAAGTCTAAACAGGTGTAAACAAGTCTAAACAGGTGTAAACAAGTCTAAACAGGTGTAAACAAGTCTAAACAGGTGTAAACAAGTCTAAACAGGTGTAAACAAGTCTGAAACTGAAAAGTCTGAAAGGTGTAAACATGTTTACACCTTTCAGACTTGTTTACACCTGTGCATCAGGCGCACATAGGTATAAACAGGTGTAACAGGTGCACACAGGTGTAAACAGGTGTAAACAGGCACACACAGGTGTAAACAGGTGCACACAGGTGTAAACAGGTGCACACAGGTGTAAACAGGTGCACACAGGTGTAAACAGGCACACACAGGTGTAAACAGGCACACAAGGGTGCACACAGGTGTAAACAGGCACACAAAGGTACACACAGGTGTAAACAGGCACACACAGGTGTAAACAGGCACACACAGGTGTAAACAGGCGCACCCAGGTGTAAACAGGCGCACACAGGTGTAAACAGGCGCACACAGGTGTAAACAGGCACACACAGGTGTAAACAGGCGCACACAGGTGTAAACAGGCACACACAGGTGTAAACAGGTGCACACAGGTGTAAAAAGGCACACACAGGTGTAAACAGGCACACACAGGTGTAAACAGGCACACACAGGCGCACACAGGTGTAAACAGGTGTAAACAGGCACACACAGGTGCACACAGGTGTAAACAGGTGTAAACAGGCACACAGGCACACACAGGTGTAAACAGGTGCACACAGGTGTAAACAGGCACACACAGGTGTAAACAGGCACACAAAGGTGCACACAGGTGTAAACAGGCACACAAAGGTACACACAGGTGTAAACAGGCACACACAGGTGTAAACAGGCACACACAGGTGTAAACAGGCACACACAGGTGTAAACAGGCGCACCCAGGTGTAAACAGGCGCACACAGGTGTAAACAGGCACACACAGGTGTAAACAGGCGCACACAGGTGTAAACAGGCACACACAGGTGTAAACAGGCGCACACAGGTGTAAACAGGCACACACAGGCGCACACAGGTGTAAACAGGTGTAAACAGGCACACACAGGTGTAAACAGGCACACACAGGTGTAAACTGGCACACAAAGGTGCACACAGGTGTAAACAGGTGCACACAGGTATAAACAGGCACACACAGGTGTAAACAGGTGCACACAGGTATAAACAGGCACACACAGGTGTAAACAGGTGCACACAGGTGTAAACAGGCACACACAGGTGTAAACAGGTGTAAACAGGCACACAAAGGTGCACACAGGTGTAAACAGGCACACACAGGTGCACACAGGTGTAAACAGGCACACAAAGGTGCACACAGGTGTAAACAGGTGTAAACAGGCACACACAGGCGCACACAGGTGTAAACAGGCAGACACAGGTGTAAACAGGCACACACAGGTGCACACAGGTGTAAACAGGTGTAAACAGGCACACACAGGTGTAGACAGGCACACACAGGTGTAAACAGGCACACACAGGTGCACACAGGCACACACAGGTGTAAACAGGCACACACAGGTGTAAACAGGCACACACAGGTGTAAACAGGCGCACACAGGTGTACACAGGCACACACAGGTGTAAACAGGCGCACACAGGTGTACACAGGCACACACAGGTGTAAACAGGCACACACAGGTGTACACAGGCGCACACAGGTGTAAACAGGCACACACAGGTGTAAACAGGCGCACACAGGTGTAAACAGGCACACACAGTCACACACAGGTGTAAACAGGTGTAAACAGGCACACACAGGTGTAAACAGGCGCACACAGGTGTAAACAGGCACACACAGGCACACACAGGTGTAAACAGGTGTAAACAGGCACACACAGGTGTAAACAGGCACACACAGGTGTAAACAGGTGTAAACAGGCACACACAGGTGTAAACAGGTGTAAACAGGCACACACAGGAGAAAACAGGTGTAAACAGGCACACACAGGTGTAAACAGGTGTAAACAGGTGTAAACAGGCACACACAGGTGTAAACAGGCACACACAGGTGTAAACAGGCGCACACAGGTGTAAACAGGCGCACACAGGTGTAAACAGGCACACACAGGTGTAAACAGGCACACATAGGCACACACAGGTGTAAACAGGTGTAAACAGGCACACACAGGTGTAAACAGGTGTAAACAGGAACACACAGGTGTAAACAGGCACACACAGGTGTAAACAGGTGAAAACAGGCACACACAGGTGTAAACAGGCACACACAGGTGTAAACAGGTGTAAACAGGCTCACACAGGTGTAAACAGGTGTAAACAGGTGTAAACAGGCACACACAGGTGTAAACAGGCGCACACAGGTGTAAACAGGCGCACACAGGTGTAAACAGGCACACACAGGTGTAAACAGGCGCACACAGGTGTAAACAGGCACACACAGGTGTAAACAGGCACACACAGGTGTAAACAGGCACACACAGGTGTAAACAGGCGCACACAGGTGTAAACAGGCACACACAGGTGTAAACAGGCACACACAGGTGTAAACAGGCACACATAGGCACACACAGGTGTAAACAGGTGTAAACAGGCGCACACAGGTGTAAACAGGCACACACAGGTGTAAACAGGTGTAAACAGGCACACACAGGTGTAAACAGGTGCACACAGGTGTAAACAGGCGCACACAGGTGTAAACAGGCACACACAGGTGTAAACAGGTGTAAACAGGCACACACAGGCGCACACAGGTGTACACAGGTGTAAACAGGTGTAAACAGGCACACACAGGTGTAAACAGGCACACACAGGTGCACACAGGTGTAAACAGGCACACACAGGTGTAAACAGGCACACACAGGTGTAAACAGGTGTAAACAGGCACACACAGGTGTAAACAGGTGTAAACAGGCACACACAGGTGTAAACAGGTGCACACAGGTGTAAACAGGCGCACACAGGTGTAAACAGGCACACACAGGTGTAAACAGGTGTAAACAGGCGCACACAGGTGTAAACAGGCACACACAGGTGTAAACAGGCACACACAGGTGTAAACAGGTGTAAACAGGCTCACACAGGTGTAAACAGGCACACACAGGCGCACACAGGTGTAAACAGGTGTAAACAGGCACACACAGGTGTAAACAGGTGTAAACAGGCTCACACAGGTGTAAACAGGCACACACAGGTGCACACAGGTGTAAACAGGCACACACAGGTGCACACAGGTGTAAACAGGCACACACAGGTGTAAACAGGCGCACACAGGTGTAAACAGGCACACACAGGTGTAAACAGGCACACACAGGTGTAAACAGGTGTAAACAGGCACACACAGGAGTAAACAGGCACACACAGGTGTAAACAGGTGTAAACAGGCACACACAGGTGTAAACAGGTGTAAACAGGCACACACAGGTGTAAACAGGTGTAAACAGGCACACACAGGAGTAAACAGGCACACACAGGTGTAAACAGGTGTAAACAGGCACACACAGGTGTAAACAGGCACACACAGGTGCACACAGGTGTAAACAGGCACACACAGGTGTAAACAGGCGCACACAGGCACACACAGGTGCACACAGGAGTAAACAGGCACACACAGGTGTAAACAGGTGTAAACAGGCACACACAGGTGTAAACAGGCACACACAGGTGTAAACAGGTGTAAACAGGCACACACAGGAGTAAACAGGCACACACAGGTGTAAACAGGTGTAAACAGGCACACACAGGTGTAAACAGGCACACACAGGTGTAAACAGGCGCACACAGGCGCACACAGGTGTAAACAGGCACACACAGGCGCACACAGGTGTAAACAGGCACACACAGGCGCACACAGGTGTAAACAGGCACACACAGGTGTAAACAGGCACACACAGGCGCACACAGGTGTAAACAGGCACACACAGGTGTAAACAGGCGCACACAGGTGTAAACAGGCGCACACAGGCGCACACAGGTGTAAACAGGCACACACAGGTGTAAACAGGTGTAAACAGGCACACACAGGTGTAAACAGGCACACACAGGTGTAAACAGGCACACACAGGTGTAAACAGGTGCACACAGCCGTACCTCCTCTCGGGCGGGGCAGACGTGGACGCCTCCAGCTCCTCCAGGCTCTGCTGGAACAGCTCTTTGTTCTCGTTGATGAAATGTTTCTGCATCTCCGACATCTGAGCCATGATCTTCTCCCGCCGGAGTCGAGCCATGTCCGCCTTCCTCTTCCTCTCAGCCTTGTCTTTGTCCCTCACCGTCTGCAGGTCAGGTTCCATCAGTGATTACATCCCAAACACCCCTCCCTCACCTGGTTCTGACCCCTCCCCTCGGGGGCGTTACCTCCTCTGGACCCTGTCCCTGGCTGACGGCGACGGTGGATGTAGAGGACGATCTTTCCCTCATCGTTTTGATGTTGGAAACCATCTGAACATAAAACAAACAGAAACATTCAGAACATCTGGATCCACTTCAGGGAACCTGGTCCAGATCACTCATTGGTTCCCACAGGAGGATGACGTGATTGGTCGATTATCTGTGACATCACAGCTCACCTTGAGGATCCAGCTGATCATGTCCTTGTGGACCTCCAGGTGAGGAGCATTCTGCAGGCTCTCTAACAGGGCCAGGACACTTCCTGAGGTGCTGGGAGCTTCACCTGGACCTGACCCCGCCCACACGGAACCACCAGGTGAGTAAATGAAACGTCCCTCCAGACTAAACCCCGGTGGCGTTGTGGCGCCGTGAACTCACGCGTGATCTTGCTGGTGTAGTTGAAGGTGACGTCGTCGTCTCCGCTGCTGTTCTCCAGCTGCTGCTGCTCCTCCAGGAGAGCCACGCCCACCAGGTGGAGCACCTGCAACGGGATTAACCCCTTCACCGCCAGCGCCTTGGAGCATTCTGACTGATTTCTACACAGAATATTGAGTTCTCCGACGATGAAGTTAGAGAAACCAAGTTTAGACTCTCTCTTCACAGGTGTGTGTGAAGCCACGCCCACCTGCAGGAGCTACCCCCCCCCAACCCCCCATACCCAGTCTTACCCTCTGCAGCATGGACTCGGTCCAGCCCCCCCCACTGGGCTCCACCGCCCAGTGCAGCACGGCGCCCTCTACAGCCAGCAGGACGTCACACTGCAGCAGGTTGACCAGACTGGCAAAGAGGGGGCACAGCGGGGGAGGGAGGGGGGGAGGCAGGGCTGGAGACACACACACACACACACACACACACACACACACACACACACACACACACACACACACACACACACACACAAAATGAACTGATGGATGCTAGTGCTAATATTCCATCATTACGGTCATCAGGTTAACCTCCGGCTCAATACTGAACAGAATTGATCAATACTGATTGATACTGATCAATAATAATCAGTATTGATCTTTACTGATCAGTCCTGATCAGACACACTCAGGAGTGTTTACCCGTGTCCTCTCCGTTCTGCCTCCTCGTCTTCCTCTGAGCTTCTTCAGCCTGAAACACAACAGACAGACGTCAGCGGGTTCTGCTCTCTGATTGGCTCCTGATCGATCAGCTGATGGGTGGGCGGTACCTTGGACTGGTCGGCTCTGCTGTAGTGATGGAAGTACAGGTTGAAGTGTTTCGTCCACTCGGGGCGGAGTTCATACAGGCCACGCCCAGTCACGCCAGGCTTCCTGAGCACACACACACACACGGGTATTTAAGGTGGACTGCTGTGTTTAACGTGGACTGGTGTGTTTAAGGTGGACCCGGTGTATTTAAGGTGGACCGGTGTATTTAAGGTGGACCGGTGTGTTTAAGGTGGACTGGTGTATTTAAGGTGGACCCGGTGTATTTAAGGTGGACCGGTGTGTTTAAGGTGGACTGGAGTATTTAAGGTGGACCCGGTGTATTTAAGGTGGACCGGTGTATTTAAGGTGGACTGCTGTGTTTAACGTGGACTGGTGTGTTTAAGGTGGACTGGTGTATTTAAGGTGGACCCGGTGTATTTAAGGTGGACCGGTGTATTTAAGGTGGACTGGTGTGTTTTACGTGGACTGGTGTGTTTAAGGTGGACTGGTGTATTTAAGGTGGACCCGGTGTATTTAAGGTGGACCGGTGTATTTAAGGTGGACTGCTGTGTTTAACGTGGACTGGTGTATTTAAGGTGGACTGCTGTGTTTAACGTGGACTGGTATGTTTAAGGTGGACTGGTGTATTTAAGGTGGACCCGGTGTATTTAAGGTGGACTGCTGTGTTTAACGTGGACTGGTGTATTTAAGGTGGACCCGGTGTATTTAAGGTGGACCGGTGTGTTCAAGGTGGACCGGTGTGTTCAAGGTGGACAGGTGTATTTAAGGTGGACTGCTGTGTTTAACGTGGACTGGTGTGTTTAAGGTGGACTGGTGTATTTAAGGTGGACCCGGTGTATTTAAGGTGGACTGGTGTATTTAAGGTGGACTGGTGTGTTTTACGTGGACTGGTGTGTTTAAGGTGGACTGGTGTATTTAAGGTGGACCCGGTGTATTTAAGGTGGACCGGTGTATTTAAGGTGGACTGCTGTGTTTAACGTGGACTGGTGTATTTAAGGTGGACTGCTGTGTTTAACGTGGACTGGTGTGTTTAAGGTGGACAGGTGTATTTAAGGTGGACCCGGTGTTTTTAAGGTGGACCGGTGTATTTAAGGTGGACTGCTGTGTTTAACGTGGACTGGTGTATTTAAGGTGGACCCGGTGTATTTAAGGTGGACCGGTGTGTTCAAGGTGGACCGGTGTGTTCAAGGTGGACAGGTGTATTTAAGGTGGACCGGTGTGTTCAAGGTGGACAGGTGTATTTAAGGTGGACCGGTGTGTTCAAGGTGGACAGGTGTATTTAAGGTGGACCGGTGTGTTCAAGGTGGACAGGTGTATTTAAGGTGGACCGGTGTGTTCAAGGTGGACAGGTGTATTTAAGGTGGACCGGTGTGTTCAAGGTGGACAGGTGTATTTAAGGTGGACCGGTGTGTTCAAGGTGGACATGTTGAAGGATCAGACTGACTTGAATGAAGCCACGCTGTCGATGACTCGCTCCAGACCCGTCTCCTTGTTCCCCTGAGGAAGAAACACAAAGGTGAGCAGACAGACAGGTAAACACAGACACAGGTGAGCAGACAGACAGGTGAGCAGACAGACAGATGAGCAGACAGACAGCTGTCTCACGTTCTCCGGCAGCGCCTTCACCAGCTCGCTGTGCGCCATCGGTCTGATCGACAGCTGATGGATGATTTCCCGTCGCACCTCCTCCAGTGGTTCCACTTGACCGACGCCCGACACATAGCGCTCACCTGGGCGCACACACACACACACACACACACACACACATAGCTGTTAGTGTTAGCCCAATGCTAACGATCACCACACCTCCAGCAGCACAGACACTCACCGACCACCATCATGATGAGGTGAAGCATCTCCTCGATCAGGGTGTTGTTCTGCTGGACCACGTCCTGCAACACACAGCCGGTCAGTAAGCAGTCACTAGGCAGTCAGTAAGCAGTCGTACCTTGTTGGCTTCTCTGTATCTCTTCCTGCAGTCGGAGCTGAAGATGTGGACGAGCTCAAAGCGACTCAGGACGATCATCAGGAAGTGGTTCGGATCCATCATGGAGGCTCCGACCTGAACCGGGTCACAACCACTACCTTCAGGGAGCAGGTCACCCGGGATAAGCTCCACCCCCCCAAGTGTAGGCTCCACCCCTCCCCCCAGTGCAGGCTCCACCCCCCTGTACCCATGACGTGTGGGCGGAGTCTGACCTGCAGCATGATGATGTCTTTGTCAAACATCTCCACTCTGCACTTCACGTTGTGGTAATAATAGATCTGGAACACACAGAACCATGAGTGTGTGTGTGTGTGTGTGTGTGTGTGTGTGTGTGTGTGTGTGTGTGATCTACACACAACCCACTGCAGGCATGTTCAGTTTCGTTATTGATCAGGACTCACCTGGTTGATCAGGGAGAAGCCGTTCCTCCTCCACATCCCAGCATGCACCTGGGCACAGAGCACCAGGCAGCGCAGGGGGAGTTCAATCAGGAGGGGGGGGCTCAGTTCGCCCTGAGGACACACACATGAACACAACCAATACAATCTATAATCAATCAGTGATGATTGCTCTGCCTGGTCTGGAGCAAAAACCAAGAAGAAGAGAGACAGGAAGTAGAGAGAGACAGGAAGTAGAAAGAGACAGGAAGTAGAAAGAGACAGGAAGTAGAGAGAGACAGGAAGTAGAGAGAGACAGGAAGTAGAGACAGGCAGACAGGGTGGGGGGGGCAGACAGACACTGACCAGAGGAAGCTGTTCAGGGAAGCGAGAGGCGACTTCAGTCCGGCTGAGGAGAACATGAAGCCCTGAGAGAACAACCAACCAATCAATCAATCACTGATCAATGATCAACACGAGCCTGTGTGTGTATGTGTGTGTGTGTATGTGTGTGTGTGTGTGTGTGTACCTGCCAGCAGGCGGTACAGAGGCAGGTGTATGGACACCTTGTCCTGAGACACCTGGTAGCGGAACGTCTCCACCGTGTGACCGGCGACGCTCAAGCTGATTGGCTGCTCGCCCTCAGGCAGATGGCAGCTACTGAGCACGCTCAGACACTTCCTGTAGGCCTCGATCAGCACGCGCTCCTGAAACACACACACACCTGGTTGTCACGGCGGTGCCAGCGCACGCACACACACACACACACACACACACACACACACACACACACACACACACACACACACACACACACACACACACACACACACACACACACACACACACACTGACGTCGGTGCAGCACCAGTCCTGGATCATGGTGATGATGTGGGTCAGCTTCATCTGCAGGGTGAACGCCGCCTCCCACTCCGGCTCCATCTCGATGTGTTGCCCCACCTGTCGCACCACCGGGTCCATCCCCTGACACACACACAGATTCAGCCAGTAAGACAGCTGTGTGTGTGCGTGTGTGTGTGTGCGTGTGTGTTACCTGCATGCACTTCAGCAGCTCCAGGAAGGCGTCCAGACCTTCAAGGAACTTGACTCTGAGCTGGTCGTTCCACTGGGAGGGTCGACTGATCAGGACATACCTACACACACACACACACACACACACACACACACACACACACACACACACACACACACACACACACACACACACACACACACACACACACACACACATTAATAGACTGGTGTGGCCTACTGGTCTACAACCAGGTCTAACTGGTCAAGACCCGCTACCAGAGGTGAATCAAACTGCATCAAACTAGTTTAAACCAAATCAAATTGGTTTAAACTGGCTTAAACTGGTTTGAAATGGCCCAAACCGGTTCAAACTGAATCTAACCAGTTTAAACTAGATAAAACTAGTTTAAACTAGATAAAACTAGTTTAAACTAGATCAAACTGGTTCAGACTGGATTACAGTGGTTTACACTGGATCAAACTGGTTTAAGCCAGATCAAACTGGTTTAAGCCGGATCGAACTGGTTTAAACTGGATCAAACTGGTTGAAACTCATTCTAACTGGTTTAAACAGGATCAAACTGGTTTAAACTGGATAAAATTTGTTTAAACTGGCTCAAACTGGTTTAAACTGGCTCAAACTGATTTAAACTAGATCAAACCAGTTTAAACTGGATCAAACCATATAAACTGGATCAAACCGATTTAAATTGGATCAAACTGGTTTAAATAGGATCAAACCGGTTTAATCCAGTTTAAACTGGATCCAGTTGAACTAGTTCCAACTGGTTTAAATTGGATCAAACTGATTTAAACTGGCTCAAACTGATTTAAACTAGATCAAACCAGTTTAAACTGGATCAAACCACTTTAAACTGGATCAAACCGATTTAAATTGGATCAAACTGGTTTAAATAGGATCAAACCGGTTTAATCCAGTTTAAACTGGATCCAGTTGAACTAGTTCCAACTGGTTTAAATTGGATCAAACTGGTTTAAACTGGCTCAAACTGATTTAAACTAGATCAAACCAGTTTAAACTGGATCAAACCATATAAACTGGATCAAACCGATTTAAATTGGATCAAACTGGTTTAAATAGGATCAAACCGGTTTAATCCAGTTTAAACTGGATCCAGTTGAACTAGTTCCACCTGGTTTAAATTGGATCAAACTGATTTAAACTGGATCAAACTGGTTTAAACTGGATCAAACTGGTTCAAAGCGGTTCTAACTTCAGGTCTCCAATGAGGCTCTGGACACGCCCAAACTTGAAGGCCTGCTGCGCCGTGTAGCGGTCGAACTGGAAGCGCCCGTGGAGGTCCCGGTGTCGCAGGTGGTCCACAAACGTCCTGATGATGGTCTTCATCAGGTTCTCCTCCACCATCAGCATCCGGGCCTGGAACACACACACACACACACATACGCGTGTTCAACCAAACCGGTTCCGACTGGTTGGAAATACTTTGAACGTGATGATGATGTGTGAGGATGATGAAGATGTCCTGGGATGACGGCGGTGATCGGCCGTGAGGAAGATGTTTGCTCTCACCTCGGACACCAACGCTCACAACTCACCAGCGACGGGACGGTGAATATTTGCACTGACAGGTCAGTGATGGAGAACTCACGATCGTGGTCGTCGGTCACGAAGTCGCTCTGCAAGCGCTCATAAGTCTACCGGCGGAGGAGAGAGAGAGAGACAGGTGTGTGCCGGCGCCGAGGAAGGGGAGGAGCAGCACTCACCATGGTGGGCACGGTGAAGAGCTGCACTGACAGCGAGGTCACCGACACCACCCGCTCATGGTCGTCCTCCAGGAAGTCAGTCTGGAGGCGCCGGTAGTTCTGGAGGGGAGGACAGAGGTCACTGCTTCCAAACCGGGTCCCTGTTTAACCCCCGTGCCCCCAGGTGACCTGAGGATGTCACATCCTCCCGCTCTGATTGGTCAGAGACGGAGATAAACAAAAAACCCTCCAGCAGCCAATCAGAGTTTAGATCGTCCATCAGAGGACGGTAAACAGGAAGTAGGAGACCAGCTGATCAGATAAAAACAACAACGATAATAATAACAATAACAATAATATTATTGCTATTATCATTAACAACAATAACATTATTATTAATAATTATCATTATTATTAATAATGTTATTAACAACAATAACAATAATTACTATTTAATAATATTAATAATAAAATAACATTCAAAACAAAAACAGATTAAAGTTTGAATTTACAACAACTCTGGAATATTCTGAAACCCTGATCAGGTGTATTGATCAGGTGTTTTGATCAGGTGTATTGTTCAGGTATTGATTAGGTGTAGTGATCAGGTGTACTGATGAGGTGTAGTGATCATCTGTAGTGATCAGGTGTATTGATCATGTCCATTGATTGTCTGTAGTGATCAGGTGTATTGATCATGTCCATTGATTGTCTGTAGTGATCAGGTGTATTGATCATGTCCATTGATCAGGTGTAGCGATCAATAATACCTTGGCAAACTGGATGGCGAATATCTTCTTGTACTTGAGGTCCATGAGGAGGCTGTTCATCAGCAGCTGGTGGTAGATGTTCCTCGCTCCTGCAGAACACAGGTGAGTTCAGTGACATCAGACAGGTGGGCGTGTCGCCGCGATCGATTATCAAATAATCATCGTTCTGATTGGATTAAGCTCACAATAAAAAACAGACCGGCTCCTGGATAAAACTGACAGTGGAAAATGAAAGTATGTTCTCCTGTTCTCCACTAGAACAGGTGATGTGACCCCGCCCCCCGCCCCGCCCCCTCCTGGGCGTGGTTACCTTTCCACATCTTGGAGTCGTTGAGCATCAGCTGGTCGACCAGCGAGGAGTTCTCCCCCTCGGGGCCTCTCTGCAGCCCCACCTGACACAACGTCCTCCTCAGGCCGTCTGGAACACAGCAGGAAGCCTCTCCTCACACCACGGCTCCGACAGAGAGGATTGTGGGTAAAAACCCCCACACACGTACCTGAGTACTGGATGACCTGTCCCAACCAGCTGAGGGCCTTCAGGGCGAAACACTGATGAGCGACGACGGACGAGTGCATCACCTCCACCCGGAGCGGCTTCGACTGGCGGCTGGTGTTCCTCTGGAGGGGGGAGGGGGGTGTTACCGTTAGCAACCGCATCAGTAACCATGGGAACGCCCGGGTTAGTCGTTACTCACCACGATGACAGACTTGGCCTGTTCACAGAACTGGAAATCTCCGTAACGAACCGACTTCCTGCCCTGAAGACACACAAACGCCCCCGGAGCTTTAGCCCCTCCTCTTACAGGAAGTAACCGGATTACAGATGTAATGGATTACTGACGTCTCTGTCGACGGTGGTGGCGAAGCTGACGGCCTCCTTCTGGCTGCAGCTGACGGCTTTCTGCAGCGTGTAGATCACCTGCTCGTAGGTGTGCACCTCGTCGTTAAACAGCATGCAGTAGTAGGTGTCCCCCCGCTCCCTACACACACACACACACACACACACACACACACACACACACACAGCTGACTGGACCTGAAGCCTGACAGGATGTGATGTCATTGTGGGCGTGTCCCTACGGGGGCTCCAGTCCGGCGGGGACCTGGTCCTCCTGGTCCCAGGTCAGCAGGTCCACGGCGTACTTCAGGATGATGGAGAAGATGCTGTAACCGCGGGCAACAATGTCGGCGGGGAGAAGAGCAGCGGGATCCTGGAGGGACAGACAGCCGGCACCGAGTCAGGAGTGTTCCCTTGTTAGCATTTAGCTTAGTGTTGAAATACTAGACGATGAAGGGGTCTCGGCTCCTCCTCCAGTGTTTAAAACTTTGAGTAACCCCGCCCACAGACACACACACACACACACAGAGGAAGACAAACGGTCGTCGTGGAGACGACAGGTGTGTGTGTGTCTCACCTCCTCGCTGTCTCTGGTGTTGGCCGTCGGGGTGTGTTTGTGGCAGTAAGGACCCTTCTTCCAGGCTTCAGCATCTCCACAGTCACAGAACCCCCCCCCTCCTGACGTAGTCATCTGTCACACACACACACACACACACACACACACACACACACACACACACACACACACACACACACACACACAGGTCTAATTACAACCAGATCTACAATAAAAACATTAAACCTGGAGAAGCATAACAGCAGGTGTGTGTGTGTGTGTGTGTGTGTGTGTGTGTGTGTGTGTGTGTGTGTGTACCCACTCGGTACCGATGCTCTCTGTGGACGCTGCCCAGGAAACACTGCATACACAGAACGCAGGTGGGGTCAGCCGCACACTCCCTGAAACACACACACCCCCGCGTTAACACCTGATCAGTGTGTGTGTGTGTGTGTGTGTGTGTGTGTGTGTGTCTCTCACCTGCAGGAGTAGGTGGGCTCCCCCACCTTGAACACGTGTCCACACAGCGGCGACGGCTGGTTCTTCTCCTGCAGGAGGGCGAGGCCCGTCGACGGCTCCTCCCCCAGGAGGTACCACTCCAGAGGAGCCAATAGAAGCAGCTGACAGGCAAGCTCCTCCCTCTGCTCCTCCCTGCTGCTGCCGGCTCCTCCCCCTCCAGGGGTTGGACCCAGGCAAAGGATTCTGGGTACGTAGACGGCCAGGTGATGATACACCTCATGTTTCAGGTCAGACGCCTCCAGCCAGCGCTGAGGAGGAGGAGGAGGAAGAGGAGGAGGAGGAGGAGGAGGAAGAGGAAGAGGAGGAGGAGGAGGAAGAGGAAGAGGAAGAGGAGGAGGAAGAGGAAGAGGAGGAGGAAGAGGAGGAGGAAGAGGAAGAGGTGTTTCCAAATCCGTTTAGAGACTTAAACCCTTGTGTGAGCGGTGACCTTTGACCCAACACCATATCTCGGTTTAGTTCTGCTTCTGTTCACATTAATAATGACAGACCTGGATCCAGATCAGATTTAATCTAATCTAATCTAATCTAATCTAATCTAATCTAATCCAGGTGCACTCAGCATTATTTACATATTCCTGTTTCTTTCTTGCATTTCCAACATTCGTTAATAATTAATTAATAAACCCGTCTGATGTCGTCTGGACGGAGGAAATTAAAACCTTTGTATTATTTTAATATTTTATTATTATTATTTTATGCTGAATGAATTTTCCTTTAGCTTCTTAAATATTTTTCTCACAATTTTCCACAACAGTGCTACCTCGTAAATCAACACTTGCGACTTCACCTCATTGCAGATTTTTAGTAGGCAGTCATGTGATACCGTACGATCATCCTATTGGCTGACGGCATCAGGAAGTGCGTTACATTCCGTGAGTCTTGGATTTCCGTGAGACACAAAAGTGCTTTAAACAGTCTATCAGAGTGTTTTAAAGGTAATACAGATAGAAGGTGGTTTAATATCAGTATGGGGAGGGTTCATAAACGTTTAAATTACCGTAAATAATAAGATAAAGAGTTTGTCGCTCTGTGTCTGACTTCCAAATACTTCAAAAACTTTCCTTTGCTTCTATTTTTGACATGAGTAGTTTGCGTATTTCTGTCTTAAACCAGTCGTTCCAGAAAATAGTCTTGTCCCGCTCAGCAACGTTGGGTTGGGCCGTGGGTTTGAAAATAATCAAGTTAATTACTAATCAATCCATTGATGGAACCTCAACACCATCAAAGGGTTAACTATTTCCTGTTCAATTTTCATCCACGTTTTAATCACGCTGATTTTTCCCCACTTCTCCAGGTTTGTTTTGATCTTTTTAAGGAGAAGTTCCACGTTTGTGAGCATCACTTCATCAGAATTTGTATTAAAATGAATTTCCAGGTATTTTAGACATTTGAAATTGATTTGTTTAGTCAATGTCACCTTTAAATAACTTAAAGTACCTTCAGTCAGCGCTCAGGTTAAAACAAACCCACAGGAACCAATCACTGCTCTGCTAGCGGCTAACAGCTACAACAGGTTTGACACCTGCTAGTGCCGATGCTAATGTTTGTAGCTTTCCGTCAAACGGAGTGATGACGTGTTGTTGTTGTTGTTGTTTTTGTTGTTGTCTGACCTGCTATTAGCCGTCAATGCTAACACACACTTTCCTGAGCTAACAGCTGCTCCTGACATCCAGATGTTCTACAGATCACTCCTTGCTAGCATTAGCATTAGCATGAGCGTATCGTAACCGAGCTGAAAAACAAGCCGAGTCGGATTAGCCGGAAAACGCGTCACGGAAAACGGGACAACCACTCGTAACGCGGGGCCGGGACCCCGGTCCCCTCGCGGAGCAGACGGGCTCTCACCGTCGCGGTGTCTCTGGCGGAGAAATTCAGGAATTCCGAGCGAAGCGCTGACGGTGGATCTCGATCGGACTCGGCCGCCGCCATCTTTCCTCCCTCTGCTAGAAGGCAGCCGGAAGTTAAGAAACCGGAACCGGAAATCATCAACAGCTGGATGGCAGGCTGGAGGCGGGAATTGGATTGAACCAAGTTGTGTCAACAAAAACAACATAAATGTAAATAAAAAATGTTGAAACATTCAATCTTTTATTTAATATCTAATATTAATATTTAATTTGTTTATTTAATTTAATTTAATTTTGATAATTTTTTTAATCAGTTATTTCTTTTCCAGGCGAAGCTGAACAGCCGTTCTTCATGGCTTTAAAGTCTGATCTGGACTGAATATTATAGGTATAAAATTATAATTATTAAAGTTCATAAATGGAGATAAATGTCTAGAAGTCTTTCTAGTTCTCCGCTGATGAACAGATTTTTTTGTGTGTAAATAAAAATGAGCAGAACAGTCTGTTCAGAAACAAATGTTTATTATATATAAATATTATAAAAATATTGTTGGGCATCAATCAGAAATCAATCAGGCATTGATGTGCTGAACTAATTCATTGATCCTGTCCTGTTTTGCACAGCACCCGTGTTTTTTTTTTAATCCATAATTCCTTCACAATTTCCTTCAGGTTTAATAAAGTTGTGTTTGAAAAAAACGATCAATCAGACTAATAGTCACTGTTTAAAAAATAAATATATATTGATCACAGAATCAGGAACTCTTGTTTCACTTTAAATGTAGATCTCTTCAGCTTCTGGGGTTTAAAAACCACATTTCCCACAATCCTCTGGGGTTGCTAGCCGAACCAGTGGTTTCGCATACACTCCCTGTTCCAGGTGACCCCACAGAGCCAGCACCACTCGGCTCCACACAGAGGACACTGCATGTGCATGCATCCGCCTGCAGGGGAAGACAAACCCGTTACACCCCCACTCGGGTTCTTCAGGTGTTTGCTGAGTCAGCGAATGGAGAAACGACAGCTAGATTAAACCGGTTGGTCTCACCGTTTTTCTCCACGAGGACGGAACACTGAGGACACGGTTTGGTTGTCCCCTGGAGGAGGAGCAACGAGGCTCGATCCCACCTCCCCCGGAGACACGCCCCCTCCTCCAGCATGAAGCCCTGAGGAAGAGGAGGAAGAGGGGAGGGTCATTCAGCTCATCTGTCCAGTTATCATTCACCTGATCTGCTTTTGATTGGTCACCTGTGACGTTTCACTGGTGGGCGGGGCTGCGGCACTGTGACACGCCCCTTCGTGGAACTCCTCCTTGCAGTCTTTACAGAAGACGAAGCCACACCCCAGCTGTCTGTCGCACTCCACCCTCCTGAGGTCGTCGGAGGGAATAAGCCCCGCCCCGCAGCCAGGTGACGGACACATGACCCCTCCGGCCGTCAGCAGGCATTGCTCCGCCCCGTAGCGCTGGTACCGCCCATACTGAAAGACAGAACCCGGTTCAGCTGACCGGCTCCAGGTGAATCCGCCGTGCGACAGGTAAAACTCACCTGGTCGTTACCCAGAATCCTGAAGTGATGCAGCTCCTTAATCAGAGAATCCTCACAGTTGGCTGAAAAAGAAAATTGATTGATTATTGATCAGCTGATTGAGGCGACTCCGGTGTGACATCACGCGCTCACCTGCACACGGCAGCGAGTAGCCGACCTCAGGATGGTAAACGAACCGCCGCTCGTCCAGTCGGGTTTGACAGTAACCACGGAAACAGTCCAGACAGATCACATGACGCTCGGAGCACTGGAAGACCAGGACCACGCCCCTAGAAGTGTGAGTGAGTCAGTGTGTGTGTGTGTGTGTGTGTGTGTGTGTGTGTGTGTGTGTGTGTGTTACATGACGTCGGTGCAGGCGATGCAGGGGACGCCTCTGCTGTTGGTCATGATGAGGTCGAGGGCCACCGACAGGTCGTCGTCTGAGGTCGGATGGGAAGTGCACTTCATGTAGAACTCCTGAACACACAGCAGAGACTGCATCTCCCAGAATGCCTCTGGATGGACCGACACAAGCTCACACACACAAACACACATACACACAGACCGGTGAGCGCAACGCTCTCCTGGTTTCTTACCGCTTCGTTTCCGTGACAACCGTCGGATAGACACACGCCATGGACGCGACCTCGGAGGAGAACGTCATCCCAACAGGACGGCCCCTGATGGAGAGAGGGCAGGGGGTCATCATCACCATCATCATGTCACCTGACAGGTACTGATGTCACGTGACCAGATGTCACATGACTCACCCTGCTGAGCGTCAGCGTCGTCTGTCTGCAGCTTCGACAGCGAACCCTGAGTTTTCCCGGTTGGACCGAATTGCAGGTTTTACAGTAGACGAAGAAAGAACTGCGACTTCGTAACCCTGGAAACACAGAACACAGTCAGAATAGACACCTACTGACAGTATACAGTATTGTGGTAGTACTAAAGTAGTACTACCAACCAAAGCTGTTAACATTGATCCACTGTACTTTAAAAGAGTTTACTTTAAAAGAAATTTAAGAAAGTTTCTTTAACACATTTCAACTCTCATCCAAGTGGCTTCTTCAGTTCTAGTGGTATTAGTACTACCGTAGTACTACAGTAGTATATCTGTAGTATATCTGAGAAACCACAGTAGTTCTGTGGTTTCTCAGAACTTTCATACCTGTAGCCTGTGTCTCCTCTCTCCGTTCCTCCTCTTCTCCTATGTCTCCGCCCTCCAGGATCCCCCCCAGGCCAGAGGCTGTTGAGTGAAGACGTGAGGAGCTGAGGTCCAGCCTGGTCAGACTGTCCCGCTCCTCCTCATCCTCCTCCTTTCCTCCCAGGGCCAGACGCTCCTGAAGGAGGAGCAGCTGGCAGGAGGAGGAGCTTGAAATAGGGAGGATGACGTGGACGGTGCTTTGCTCTGTGAGATCACAACCCTGAGAGGAGGAGGAGAGTTAGAAATTTAGACGGTAGGAGTCACCATGACTACGGTGGACAAAGAGACTGTCTCTTGGGACATGGAATGTCACCTCGCATGGGCAAAAGGAGCCGGCGTTTCTGACAGAGGACGAGAGGTACCAACACTCCTCACCGAAACTCCAGTGACCTGGAAGTCTATTCCGGGGTACTGGAGAGGAGGATTCGACCTATAGTCAAACTGCGGATTCAGGAGGAACAATGCAGTTTTCGTCCCGGTTGCAGAACACTGGACCAGCTCTACACTCTCCTTTGAGTGCTCGAGGGTTCAGGATAGTTTGCTCAACCAGTCTACATGTGTTTTGTGGATCTGGAGAAGGCATTCAATACCTCGTGGTATCTTGTGGAGAGTGCACTGGGAGTATGGGGTCTGGGGCCCTTTGCTGAGGGCTGTCCGGTCCCTGTATGACCGAAGCCAGAACTTGGTTCACACTGCCATTAGTAAGTCCAACCTGTTCCAGGTGCCCGTTGGACTTTGGCAGGGCTGCCCTCCATCACTGGTTCTGTTCATAATCTTTATGGACAGAATTTCATCTCTGCTTTTTGCGGACGATGTTGTCCTGTTGGCCTCATCAAACCTGGACCTTCAGCGTGCACTGGGAGGGTTTGCAGCTGAGTGTAACGCGAGTGGGATGAGGACCAGCACCTCTAAATCCGAGGCCATGGTATTCAACTGGAAGAGGGTGGTGTGCCCTCTTCAGGTCGGTGGAGAGTCTTTGCCCCAAGTGGAGGAGTTTAAGTATCTTGGGGTCTTGTTCACGAGTGAGGGAAGGATGGAACGTGAGATTGACAGACAGATCGTTGCAGCGTCAGCAGTGATGCAGTCGCTGTATAGGTCTGTGGTGGTGAAGAAGGAGCTGAGTCACAAGACGAAGCTCTTGATTTACCGGTATCTACGTTCCTACTCTCACCTATGGTCATGAGCTTTGGGTCATGACCCAAAGGACAAGATCCCGGATACAAGCCGCTGAAATGAGTTTCCTCCGTAGAGTGGGGGGGGGGGGGGCGCACCCTTAGAGATAAGGTGAGGAGCTCAGTCACCAGGGAGGAGCTCGGAGTAGAGCCGCTGCTCCTCCGCCTCGAGTTGAGCCAGCTGAGGTGGCTCGAGCATCTGTTCTGGATGCCTCCTGGATGCCTCCCTGGGGAGGAGACCTCAGGGAAGACCTAGGACACCCTGGAGGGACTATGTCTCTCGGTTGGCCTGGGAACACCTCGGAACCCCCCCAGAGGAGCTGGAAGAAGTGTCTGGGGAGAGGGAGGTATGGGCATCCCTCCTGAGACTGTTGCCTCAGCAACCCAGTCCCAGATAAACGGTCGACGGTGGATGGATGGATAAAGTCATCAGATGGAAGTGAGTTCTACTGTTGCGTCTCTCACCTGCAGGGTGGAGCTGCTCCTCAGCTCCCGTCCAGCAAACAGAACCCTGAGCTGCTCCGGTCGGACCCCCTGCTGGCTCCCCACCACTTCCTTCAGCTCGGCGACGCTCGCCTCCTGATGCACCTCCACCGGCATGCCGGGGCCCTGGTTGTACCGCACAAACACTGCAGGTGCACAACGTGAGAGGTCACACATGGGTCAGAGGTCACAACATGGTCAGAGGTCACACACAGGGTAATACAGTAATATTACAGTAAAAGTACAATACCATTACTTTAGTAGTATTAAAATAGTAGTAGTAGTAGTAGTATTGTGGTACTACTACTGCAATATTGTACTATTATAGCATTACTGTCGTACTGCAGCAGTAGCAACGTTGTGCTGCTGTAGTAGTAGTGCTGTGGTATAACTGTAGTACTACAGTAGTACTGATGTCGTTGTAGTATTACTGTAGTATTACTCTAGCATTATTATAGTATTATTCTAGTATTATCATAGTATTATTACAGTATTACTGTAGTACTGCTGTATTATTGCTTTTATATTGTAGTACTACTGTAACACTGTGTAGAGCAGAACTCACCGATCATCCGTCTTTCTGTCCTTCAAGCGCAAGCTGTTTACAGTCTGTGGGCCGCAAGGCATTCTGGGTATTTTAGTGTCACATAGACAACAAAGCGCTGACATAATACCTCTGCAAAACTACATTGTAGTCGCGCCGTCATGACGTCATCGTGCAGCAGCGGAAGTGGAAGAATGCATGAATTTTAATAAAGTTGTTTTTTTCCTCTTTGTGTCTCCCGAGCGGCGGCTGCACCGGAGGTTCGGGGCCGGAGGCTCGGGACCGGAGGCTCGGGACCGGAGGCTCGGGACCGGAGGCTCGGGTCGGTAGCCGGACTTCTCCACAGCAGCGGCCAGGTTCAGGCTCCAGATGACGGACCGACCGGACGGCGGCGGCGGCCTGCAGCGGACACCGAGCCGCGGCACCGGACCGACGGTGGTGAGACACACCGAGCACCGATCGGCCTGTGTGTGTGTGTGTGTGTGTGTGTGTGTGTGTGTGTAGTTACCAATACCAGCGGCTGTTTTTGTGTGACTGATTAATTACTAACAATAATCACGTGTTGATTGAATTATCATCAGCTGTAATGATGATGTCACTGTTAGAAGCGCTGACGTCATGGAGATTAAAGCTGATGAAGATGATGATGAATGAATCGGGCCACAATCTTCATCCTCAAAAATAAATAAAAACATTATTTTCAGTGTGAGATTAAAATCAACCAATCGATTGATCAATGAATAGTAATATTGATCAAATGGTGAATGTGAACTGCTGATGATGGCTTATTGATCATCACACAGATTGATTCGTATTTTAATGAATAAATAAGTAATTAATAAATATTAAATCAGTAATTAATATATATTATAATCAACATTATTAAATTATTTTGTCTGTCTTTCTGCTCATCTTAAATAAAACATTTTCATATACATTAACCCCTCGTCACTCGCGGTTAATGCGTTCCAGGAACCACCCGCAAAAATGAAATTCCCAATATAGTGACAAACGATTTAATTTAATTTTTTTATTATCACGTGACTATCTATTAAAAATCAGCTATGTAGTGAAGCTGCGCATGTTGATGCGTGAATGCACAATGCATTACTGTACACAAAACTGAGTGGAAATTAAAAAAGACCTAAACGTTATAAAATATGTGGGAAAAACAGGAATCAAGTTTAAAAATAAAATAGAAACAGAATCGACCCGGCGGGGAGGGTTGATTCTGTTTCAACAAACAAACAAATAACAGACAACAGATAAATAAACAACCTGTTGATGCAGTGTGTCAGTCTGACCAGCAGGCGGCAGTGCAGGCTAAATTCTGCTGATGCTGCTGAAAACTCAGATTCAAGTTCAGGAAGTAAATCAGGTGATGGCTTTCAACCAATCAGGATTGTTCATTTCCAAGGGTGACACCTGACCCCTCCCTCCTGCAGGTGGTGAAGGTGGAGTCAGGTGAGTTTGGGGCGTCGGTCTTGACCCAGACCAATGAGCTTCACTTCCTGCGTTCTCAAGTTGTTGAGCTGCAGAGGGAGAAGGCGGAGTTAGCGGCGGAGAACCAGCGTCTGAAGAACATGCTGGTCCAGGGTGAGTCCAGATCCGGGTTTGGGTCACCTGGTCTGTCCACATGCAATAGGCCACGGACCAATCAGGTCTGTTGCTTGTGATTAGTTAATTAAGTAATCAATTGAACCTAATCTGATTTAATACAAACTAGTTTGAAATAATCTGGTTTTCTATGATACGGTTCAAAAAAGTCTGGTTTAATTTAACCAGATTTCAACTCATCTGCTTTGATCTAATCAGGTATTAGTCTGAACCGGTTTGATCTGAGATGTTCTGTTTTAATCCAGTTTCAGGTAAATTGATATGGTTTAATTTGACTCTGTTTGAACTACATTTCCCAGAGATCCCTGGGCTCCTGTCCACCATGTGGCAGACGCTGGGCCAGCCCAACAGTCACCCCTCGGTCTCCACCACAAGTTCCGTTCCGTATTCGCACCATCAGAACCCAACTAATCCGGACGCAGAGTTCCGTCACCACGGCTACGGCCAGCCGCTGCAGGACGACCTGAGTGGGGACATGTTGGACTCCTGGGGGCCGCTGGGCTCCGAGGATGAGGAGGTGTCAGGGGGCGCAGACCTGGGCCTGGGGAGCCACATGGGGGAGGAGGCACCGCTCTGCAGCCAGACCGACATGGAGGAGCTGAGGAGGAGCTGCTCCGAGAGCCAGTGCACCGCCGGACACGTGAACGGACACGTGAGAACGGCCCGATCCGGTTTACCCTCAATCCGGTTCACACTGAAACTGGTTTAATCGTAGCTGGTTTATACTGAATCTGGTTTGTTTACAACTGGCAGAGCCTGAACTCGTTTACAGATAAACCAATTTACACATAAACCGGTTTACACATCGACTGTTTACACATAAACTGGTTACACATAAACCAGTTTACTCATCAGGTGGTTTACACATTAACCGGTTCATACATCAACCAGTGAACCTGTTTACAGAGAAGCAAGTTTAAACATTTTTAGGTTTACACATAAATCAGTTTACTCATAAACAAGTTTATACGTAAACCGATTTACACATAAACTGGTTTACTCGTACAAAAGTTTACACATAAACCTTTTTACACGTGAACTGATTTACTTGTAAACCAGTAAACCAGTTTATGTGTAAACTGGTTTACTGGTTTACAACAGATTTACACATAAGCCAGTTTACTCGCAAACTGCTTTACACATAAACTGGTTAACTGTAGTCTCGTTTGGTTGAAACTGCTTACATCTGGTTCACACTGGAACCAGTTTCCTCTCATCCCTGTTGTGTTTCCCGCTCCAGATGAGTCAGGTGGAGGTGTACCCGGGTTCTGGGGTTCTATGTGAAGTCCGCTCTTGGCAGGCAGCCAATCAGGCGCAGTCTCCCACGGCGATGGCACGGACGCTGCTGATGGGCGTGTTTGATATGAACACCCTGATGAACAGCAACCTGCGAGGCGGGCGGAGCCGAAGGCCCGCCTTCCAACCACAGCGCAGCGCTTTGGACCCACACAAGATTAACGCCATCTTCAGTAGGTCCAGTGTGACATCACATCAGTGTGACATCACACACTCTTCATCACTGCTCCTCTTCCTCTCTCCTCAGACGCCATCTTGGCTCGGTTTCCTCTCGCCAAGAAGGGTGTCATCGGCTCCGGCATTAACTCCAAACTGTCAGAGATCCGCTTCCGCTCCAGGAAAGTCAATCGAGATCCACGATTCCTCTGAAGGACAGGAAGTCAAGACCCGGTGGAACAAACCGACCAATGAGAACACAGCAGTCCATCCAGAGCTGCTGGACCAATCAGCTGTCAGGAAGGACGTCAGTTTGATTCAAGCCTTCTTCAGTTTCAAGACAGAACCGCTGCTGTCGCCCGTCAGCATCACTATCGCCACGGCGACCCAACTCGTGACGTTGTGTTGCTATAGCAACCCAGTAACCTGCAGCAAAACAAAGAACAAAAACAACCAAGGGACAAAAAATGACAACAAATGGACTGAAGAAAACAACAAGGAGACTGAAAACAACAACAAAAGAAAAAAACAGACAGAAAATTAAAACAGAGACGGAAAATAACAAAGAAACAGAAAACAAACAACTAAGAGACAAGAAACAACAACAAAGACAAAAAAACGACAACAATAACACAGGAAATAATAACGATAGGAAACAAAACAAAAGGACGGGAAACCAACAACAAAGAAAAAACAAACAGTAAATAACAAAAATGGGAAAACGTTATTGACATTAAAAGAGATAGGATACAACAAAGAGACACAAAACAACATCTAAGAGACAGGAAACAACAACTTTCACTAGATAGGAAACAACAACATTAAAGAGACACAAAACAACATCAAATAGACAGGAAGCAATGACATTAAAGAGACAGGAAGTAACAACAACATTAAAGAGACAGGAAACAACGACATCAGAGACACAGGACACAACAAGAGACAGGAAACAAAAAACAACAAAGAGACAGGAAACAACGACATCAGAGACACAGGACACAACAAGAGACAGGAAACAAAAAACAACAAAGAGACAGGAAACAACTTCACAGAGAAGCCGTTCACTCGTGGTTTTTCAGTCTTCGTTTTTAAGGTGCTTTTGTTTATTTTGTTTGTTATTGACATTTTGTGACATCATCATGTTTTACTCTTCCATATACTTGATACTTTGACATCATCGCGCCACACGTTCTCGTCTAATAAAAGTCATGTGTGGACATGAGTCTGTCGGTCTCCTTCTTGGTCCCACGCCTCCTCCTGCGATGACATCACACAATTACATCATTGTGTCAGTAAACGCCGCGTTTGTGTGCGAGCCTCCATTCAGAGCCGCCATTTGAATATGAATCAGCCGTCGACGGGCGGAAAACACCCGACACAAAGACATTTGTCTTGACATTCTGCCTCACCTCCCCTTTCCCTCTCTCTGCCCCCCACCCAACCCCACCCCCTCCTCGCCGCCTGGACTTCCTGAAACAAGGGCTTCTCCGTAATGAAGACAATCTGCTATTCTTCACTTCTGAAAGACGCTCAGAGGACTCGGAGAGACTGCCAAGAACAGAGACAAAGACTGCAAGCGGGGGAGGAGGGGGGAGGAAGAGGGAGGAGTGAAGGAGGGGGGGGGGTCAGACCTCTCTTTTGAGAAAACATGGAGTTCTGGACACGACACACAGCGGAGGAAGAACTCCTCTTTAAAGGTTGGAGGAGAAAGTTTAAACCAGAGGAGAACATTTGGGTCGGGCCTCGAACTCATCTGAGAACAGAGGAGGAAGAGGAGGAGGTTCTTCTTCACAGGACAGGACATGAACTATTCCTTTAATTAAATCTCCTTCAGAATAAAAGCGTCTGTTTCTGGTTGATTTGTGGAGCCTGTGCTGCTTTATTTGTCCAGACCTGGACCAGAACCAGGAAGGACCTTTCCCAGGACCTTCTCAATCCATCACACCGAAAGGAAAACAGCGCCAAGCCGGGATGAAGCACAGAACCTGCAGGAAGATGAGGAAGATGAAGAAGATGAGGAGGAGGATGAGGATGGAGGCAAAGGGCTGAAGAAGAAGAGAACGCAGGAGAGGAAGTTTATTCTTCCTCTCTTTCATCCTGTGTGGCTCTGAGGAGGAAGAGGAGGATGAAGAGGAGGAGGAGGATGAAGGTCATTACCATATGAAAGAGAAGTTAAGACCATTAAACCCATTCAAGCCAAACGAGACATTCAAACTCAGAAACTTTATTGACACCAACGGCTCCGAATGGGAATACCAGGCGGCCACGCCCCCTTGGGTCACGCCTCCAGACTCATCAACAAGTGTGATCAGCGTCCAATTGGAAACCAATACCTCCAGAGTCAACAACCTCCGAACGCCTCACTGACCATCAGCTACTGTGATCTGATTGGATAATCAGTCAGTTCGAATATGATCCAATCAGCTGATCAGAGAGAAAATCTAAGTGGAGCTCTGTGTGTGTGTGTGTGTGTGTGTGTGTGTGTGTGTGTCAGAGCAGAAGAAGTGATCTGATACCCGCAGGAAATCCAATGATAATTTCAAAATAAAATTTCAAACACTAGGGTAGACGATGAGGAATAAATGACTGAAAGAACTGATATATTGATCATTCTACCGATCAATATGAATGATCTGTAGAATGTCAGATGTGACATCCTCATCTGTAACGATTATGGGATAGCTCCCAGGTCAGACAGGAAGATCTGGGGAGATGTGACCAGATGGCTTCTCCATGCTTTTATTGTGAAAGTTGCAGCAGGAAGTCGTGTGCTTCCTGTTGAGCTTGACAGACTTCTGGTCTCCGTCAGTCTGAGTGTGTTGGAGCTACTGGACGCCGCAGGCAGCTGAGGGTCAGACCCGGGCCGGTTCTCCTCAGATCTGGACCGGTTCTCCTAGAATCTGGAACAGGTCTCCTCGGATCTGGACCGCTTCTCCTAGGATCTGAACCGGTTCTTTGATCTTGACCAGTCCACTGACTGGAGGACAGTTTCTAAGTTGTGGGATTGCAACGGAGGAGACAGAAGCAGTTCTGGGAGCTGCTCCTGGACCAGGTCTGGATTCATGTCCTGGATCTAGACTCAGAAGGTCTTTCGTGATCCAGATCTTAGACTGGGACGGAGCTGGACCATGGTGGGGGACATGGAGGGGAAGGACAGGAGACCTGGTCCAGATTATCTGATGCAGCTCATGAACGACAAGAAGGTGATGAACAATCTGCCCAACTTCAGTGGAGTCTTCCAGCACCTGGACCGCCTGCTGGAGGAGGGTGAGACCCCGACCCTGACCCTGATCTTGATCCTGTACCTGTTGATTGTGTAGGATTATATTCTGGTCAAGTATCCAAATACTTGAGTAGAAGTACTGCAGTGCAGTAATCCAGTAAAACCTGTAGTTTAACTTCAGTAGTTTTATCAGGGAAATGTCCTTCAGATGATTTAAATACTGCAGCAGAAATACTTCATTAACTGCAGTTGTTACAACATTGAGGTATTACTGTGATCCTAAATGTGTTCAACCGACAGCAGAAAGATCAACGATTAACTAGTGGAAGAAGCAGTCCACCTTAACAGGCCAGCAATCTACCCTAACACAGATAGTCCACCTTAAACAATAGACTGCTAACCTCAGAAAGCAGAGAGTCTACCTCAACAGGCTAACAGTCCACTTTAGGAAAGATAATCCACCTGAAACAAACGGTCTACCAGGTAGACTGTCTACCTGACCTTATACCTGGTAGACTGTCTGTAGACTCTACCTTAAGACAGATAGTTCACATTGAACAAAAGATAGTCCACCTTAACAGGCTGACAGTTCACCAACAATCTACCTTAACACAGGTATTCTTTAATTCATTCATTTTCTTGCGGGGGTCATGGGGGTGGCTGGAGTCCATCCCAGCGGACTTACAGCATTAGGCAGGGAGATGCTCCGGATAAGTTGTTAGCGCATTACGGATAGTTCACCTGAAACAATGGACTGCTGACCTCAAACAAGACGGTATACCTTAACAGGCTAATGGTCCACCTTAAACAGCTGACAGTCCACGTTAACAAACATTTGGTCCACCTTAAACAACATACATTCCACCTTAACAGACCAACAGGTTACCTTAACGCAGATAGTCCACCTTACACACAGATACTCCACCTTAACAAAACGACAGACTGGCATGTGTGTGACATCATCGTCATCGTGTCACTTCAGTTGAGCTTGTGATTTGTGTGACCTTTGAGGTTTCCCAGCAGCACCTGAACGCACCGCCGGTCCATTCGTCTTTTAATTCCGTCCGTGTCTCTCATTCCACTAAGTGCAGCAATTCATCATCTGATTGGTTGAAGTCATTCATTCAGAGGCCAAGACGAGCTGTGTGTGTGTTTGTGTGTGTGTGTGTGTGTGTGTACGTGTGTGTGTTTGTGTGTGAGTGTGTGTGGACGTGTGTGTGTGTGTAAGCAAAATCAATTTAGCCATAATTCCCTTTGGCTGGCGTCCCTGCTGTAACAGTCTGAGTGTCTCAGACAGGCAGTAAAAGCATCAGACGTGCGTGTGTGTGTATGTGTATGTGTGTGTGTGAGTGTGTGTGTGTGATGATATTCAGACCCTGAAGCAGCTTCTTAATCTATATTCTTGTCGTAAACGCGTCAGAAGATAAAACATAACACAATAAAACTCATGACGGTCGTGCCGATGTGGGCGGTTCTTAAGGCTGTCAAATCAGCAGCAGCGCCCCCTCCTGTCCAGGTGGAGGTGACATTGCAGCATTAACCCCTTCCCGTGTCTTCCTGTGTCGCTCCAGAGATCCACCGGGTGCGGCGGGACCTGTACACCCCCACCCTGAAGGGGGCGGAGCGGAGTGGCGAGCTGCCGGACGCCGTTGGGCCGAACGTCCAGCTGCAAGAGAAGCTGTTCGTCCCCACGAAGGAGCACCCCGATGTCAGTGTTCGTGTGTTTGAATCCTATCTAAGCTCCGCCCACTTTTGGACGTGACCTTCCCTTTCACCTGGTTGCTATGGTACCTTCCCTTTCACCTGGTTGCTATGGTAATCAGAACTGCCGCTCTTTTTCAGTTTAACTTTGTGGGGAGGATTCTAGGTCCTCGTGGCCTGACGGCCAAGCAACTGGAGGCGGAGACAGGATGTAAGATTATGGTGAGAGGGCGGGGCTCCATGAGAGACAGGAAGAAGGTAATGTCCACACAGAAACACGGTCCTGTCGTCTTTCTACCCGTCTCACAACCCGTCTCTCTCCACCCGTCCAGGAGGACCAGAACCGGGGACGCCCCAACTGGGAGCACCTGAACGAGGAGCTCCATGTCCTCCTGACGGTGGACGACGCCCAGAACCGAGCCGAGATCAAGCTGCGGCGCGCCGTGGAAGAGGTGACCCGGCTGCTGGTGCCGGCGGTGAGTCAGCTGACCTCAGCACACCTGTAGAGGAGGAGCTAAGGCCTAAGGTTCACCCATGTGACCAGATCACCTATGGTAGGGGCGGAGCTAAGGCCTCAGGTGCACCCATGTGACCCGACTGGTTCACCTGCAGGGACATCAAGATAACGGTCTGTCATACTTCCTGTCTGCCACACAGGAAGTTGTGCTCGTCTGCTGATCCTCACTTCCTTCACTCTCACTTCCTTGATTTCAGCCAATGAGAAACAGGAGATTCTGCTGCTGGTTGGGAAAACAGGAAGTGAATGACCGAAGACCTACTGGGTCATGTGTTCAAACAGGAAGTTAGTCTTATAGTCTTATTGGGGGGGTACGTCACGATTGAAGTATTTAGGTTTTTATGTTTCTGTTTACTACTAAACTAAAATACACTGAAACATCTGAAGTGAACAGTAGTACTATTAGTACTACTAGTACTGGAAGTTTTTAGCTCCTCCCACATCCCCGCCCACAGCAGCGTGTCTTGCAGATGGACGGCGAGGACAGCCTGAAGAAGATGCAGCTGATGGAGCTCGCCATCCTCAACGGGACGTACAGAGACGCCAGCATCAAATCAGGTGAGACCAGGCCGACCAATCACAGCCCAGCTCCGCCTCTTCCCACGAACCAGCTTGACCAATCGTCTCTCGTCCTCCTCAGTCTTTTCTCTAACAGGCTCATCTCAGACGTCTCGTTTCCTCGCAGGCCCCAGCCCTGTCGTGGCCCCGCCCATCGCTCTGCGTGGACCTGCGCCCGCAGGCCCCGCCCTCATGCCTCTGATTCGTCAGATCCAGACGATCCTGCCCAGCGGGACTCCCCACCCGGCAGCTTTGATGTCAGCTTCGGGGCCCGAGTCGGGTTTGTTCTACGCGGCGCCGTATGACTACCAGTACGCTGTGGCGCCCGCTTCCATCCTGGAGTACCCCCTGGAGGCAGGGGGGGTTATGGGTAAGACTGCCCCCCCCTGCTCCTGTGACTGCTCCCCAACTCCTCACCATCATGGCCAGTGGAGCCCCGCCCCCACATTACTGCTGAGACACGCCTCCTAAAGATGCTCAAACACACTGACTGCCAGTGCCGGACGAGCGATGACATCATCAGCGGAGTTTTGAACATCATCTGTGATATAAAAGATCAATAATCGATGTGATTGACTGTGAACGCCGTCACTGGACAAAGTGAGCGCTCAGCGTTTGTCCACCGGAGGGCGCTGCTGCTCCAACATGTTTATATTTGAATCACCTCCTGGCGTCTTGATGCTAATGGGGGTTCACATTGATGTTAGCTGCTAGCGCTAAATGCTGAGTCATCAAAGGCTGCCGTTGGCTGTCAGAGGTAGATGGTGTTAGAAAACTAATAATTAATACAATTATTAAACGGTAGAAATGAAAATGTGGCATAAAAATAATCTGTAATTTTATTCCAAACACGAAAGTCTTTAAATCTGATGTGTGAAAACATCCGTCAGAAAATATTCAAATATTTTAATGGAAGTTAAACCTTTGCTCAAATTAGTCAGAATGATGGAGGAGGGGTTAGATTATATTCTGGTGAAAAAAAAAAGAAAAAGTTTTGATATTTAGAAAAGATTAACAGAAATTTTTTTAAAATCCCCATATGACAGATTAAAACCTTTTTAAAAATGTCGAAAACGACCTGTAAACTTTTCCAGAATTTTTTCTCAAAAGTATTTGATTTTTTTAGTTTTATTTATTTTTGTCTTTTAAATTTCACAATTTTCTTTTCCTATTTGATTTATTTTTTCTGCTCCTCGCGGTGAAATCACCTCCAAACCTCTCAGGTTCCCCCCTTTGCTTTTGTGCCTTAGATACGACGATACAACCATTACACAAACGAGCAGGTACAACTGACCAATCACTGCTCAGCTCCATCAATAACAGGTATTGATTGCCGATTAAAAAAAAAATCAATGAAGGGATTGACAACATTTCCACACATCAAAAACTACCCTAGTGCGATAACATATCAATCCTCTTGTCCTCCTGACAAGGTGAGAAATCAGCCCGCAGGTGACAGCACAGGTGCATGCTGGGAAACTTCCAAAAAAAATGGAACAAAAGTCATTTATTCTCTTAGCGGAAAGTTAAACATTATTTAAAAAAGTGAACGTTTGAAGAGTGAAAGATCACATCCATCTGTGTGTATAGAGACAGTAAAGACTAGCCTAGCTTAGCACGATGGCTGGAGCAAACTGCTAGCCTCTACAAGAAATGTGAGTTAATGCTAATGTCTGTCGAAACAATGTTTCTACACCCATAAGCTAGGCTAAGTTCTGTTCTGTGTGCTAAGCTAGGCTAGCAGTTTTCTCCTGTTCCAAGACTGTGTGCCAAGATAGGCTAAAGCATACCCCTGCATTGAGACTGTGTGCTACGCTAGGCTAATTGTTTCCTCCTGTTCTGAGTCCGAATGCTAAGCTACGCTGAAAGTGTCCAATGTTTTTTATCCATGCTCAGAAAGTGAATCCATTTGAAAAGAAACGCAAGTTGTGATTGGTCGATGATAATAACAGTTTGACACAGATTGATGTAATTAAACGAATCCCAGTGTTTTCCAGCAAGGAGACTCGTGATTGGTCAGTCATTTAAGGTCAAGACCCTCCCACACGTCTGTCGGAGTCGTACAACAGCAGCGACATGATTGATCTGTGACATAGTTTGGTTGGACGTTATGATTGGATGTTGTCCGTCTGCAGCAGATTGCGTTCAGGTGTAATTGGAAATCCCAGCACTTGGTGTTATTTGGTAGTGGACAGGTAGAAGACAGGTGTAAGGTGATGTCAACAAATAAACAATATTGTTTTCAACACAATTGTTGTAAGTTCTTTTAATAAAAATCATCACTGTCATCATCAGTAAGGCGTTAGTTACAGGGTTGTTATTTTCAAATACAGCTTTTAAGAGACAAAGTACCGCAAAATATCAGACTACAATATCAGACTGAAACAAGAATTAGAAACACATATTTAATTTGACTTTTGAGAAGTCGATACTTTTTTCAATGCACTCCTTTATGTTTAACGAGGAATTGAACTTCATGAAGTGGAAAGAGTACTTTGAAGAGTTGATGAACGTGGAAAATGAGAGAGAACAAAGACTAGAAGAGGTGACTGTTGTGGACCAGGATGTAGCAAAGATTAGCCAGGATGAAGTGAGGAGAGCACTGAAGAGAATGAAGAGTAGAAAGGCAGTCGGTCCTGATGATATACCTGTAGAGGTTTGGAAGTGTCTAGGAGAGGTGGCAGTACAGTTTCTGACTGGGTTGTTCAACAGGATCTTAGATAGTGAGAAGATGCCTGAGGAGTGGAGGAGAAGTGTGCTGGTGCCCATTTTTAAGAACAAGGGAGATGTGCAGAGTTGTGGCAACTAGAGGAATAAAGCTGATGAACCATACAATTAAGTTATGGGAAAGAGTAGTGGAAGCTAGACTAAGGGCAGAAGTGAACATTTGTGAGCAGCAGTATGGTTCCATGCCAAAAAAGAGTACTACAGATGCAGTATTTGCTTTGAGGATGTTGATAGAGAAGTACAGAGAAGGCCAGAGGGAGCTGCATTGTGTTTTTGTAGATCTGGAGAAAGCTTATGACAGGGTGTCCAGAGAGGAACTGTGGTATTGTATGAGGAAGTCTGGAGTGTCAGAGAAGTATGTTAGAGCGGTGCAGGACATGTATGAGGACTGTAAGACAGTGGTGAGGTGTGCTGTAGGTGTGACAGAGGAGTTCAAGGTGGAGGTGGGACTGCATCAGGGATCAGCTCTGAGCCCCTTCTTGTTCGCTATGGTGATGGACAGGCTGACAGATGAGGTTAGACAGGAATCTCCATGGACTCTGATGTTTGCAGACGACATTGTGATCTGCAGTGAGAGTAGGGAAGAGGTGGAGGAGAAGCTAGAGAGGTGGAGGTTTGTCCTGGAAAGGAGAGGAATGAAGGTTAGCCGCAGTAAGACAGAGTACATGTGTGTGAATGAGAGGGACCCAAGTGGAAGAGTGAGGTTACAGGGAGAAGAGATCAAGAAGGTGGAGGATTTGAAGTACTTAGGGTCAACAGTCCAGAGCAATGGAGAGTGTGGAAAAGAGGTGAAGAAGTGTGTCCAGGCAGGATGGAACGGGTGGAGAAAAGTGTCAGGTGTGATGTGTGATAGAAGAGTTTCAGCTAAAATGAAAGGAAAGGTGTACAAAACTGTGGTGAGACCAGCGATGTTGTTTGGTCTAGAGACAGTGTCACTGAGGAAAAGACAGGAGACAGAGCTGGAGGTAGCAGAGATGAAGATGCTGAGGTTCTCTCTGGGAGTGACCAGGAAGGATAGGATCAGGAATGAGTACATCAGAGGGACAGCACATGTTAGAGGTTTTGGAGATAAAGTCAGAGAGGCCAGACTGAGATGGTTTGGACATGTCCAGAGGAGAGATAGTGAATATATTGGTAGAAGGATGCTGAGTTTTGAACTGCCAGGCAGGAGGCCTAGAGGAAGACCAAAGAGGAGGTTTATGGATGTAGTGAAAGAGGACATGAAGGTAGTTGGTGTGAGAGAAGAGGATGCAAAGGACAGGGTTAGATGGAGGACACTGATTCGCTGTGGCGACCCCTGAAGGGAAAAGCCGAAAGGAAAAGAAGAAGAAGAAGTTCCTTGAAGAGAAAAATGATTATTGAACAGAAACTTTTTTGTTCTTCAAAAAGGGAGAAAATTAGCTAACAAAATGTTTCCATTTGATGAAAAAAACATGAAAATTCAGTTCTTCAAAGACAACATAACTTATGCATAATAGAAGTTGATCTATAATTATGTTTATTATTGATGAAAAAAAAATCAATTATAGATCAAGGGAGGGCATCATCAGCGTACATAGAGGGTTTTTTTGTGACAGATTGGAAGCTCCGACAAATGACTGATCGCTGATCATGACAACTGAAAACATGTGAACTAGGAAACAACCGTCACCTGTTGAAAATGACGTGTTGTATTATTGTAAACGTTCTTACCTGTTGATCTTCATGTTTGTCGGTTTTTTTATTTGTTGTTCCACAAACACCCTCAGAGTTTCTTCCTGTCGGAATAAACGTTCTTCCTTTCCTCTTCTATCGTCTATTTTCGTCTTTATGCAGCTTGTATCCTCCATCATATTGAACAGACCTCTATAGCAGTTTATGCTAGCCGCCTCTCAGCGGTAGGACCCCGGAAGGACCCGCTGATATTACTGAGCTGACCGCGTTGCGCCTGTTCAGAATTTCCATTGACGACAAAAGTTAAAATTGAACGATATTTGTTTTCCCCGTCATGTTAAATAATTCTCTGTCTGAGTATTAGTCTTGTGTGACCCGGATCCGATCAAAATGGGTGATGGCGTCTTTATCTCGTGGATGTGTTGTTTTGAACAGAGCGCTTCCGGGGAGTCGTAACGTCACTTCCGTCGAATCTTTTCAGCGAAACAATAGTCTTGAATTATTAGTATTATAATTATTATTAATAATAATATAATTCAATACTATTGTTATTATTAATACTATTACTAATATCAATATTATTATTATTAATAATATTAATAAAGCATTGAACAGTATTGAATTATTCTAACTTACTGCACCTAAAAGAATACAAGAATACAAAATTTCACAGAAAGCAAACCAACTGACACAAGATATTTATTTATAATAGCCACAAGTTAATTAGTGGAGGCCTGTTGTTAATTATTAGCATTATTAGTTAGTGTCAAACTACCGGTTCCAGGTCATTGAGGACGAGTTGAGTTGTAGTTGATCCATTTCTCAGCAATAATCATTAATCATAATCATAATCATGAATGTACCAAAAAGATACTACAGGCTATGACGGTTCTCCTCTTCCTCCAGCAGGTGGAGTCATGTCGCCAGTAAAGCAATCTGATTGATGGTTCATCCACAATCCGTCTCTGGATCATTAATCTGGACTAAATGTTTAATTGAAGGAATAATAGAATGTTAATGACACGTGATCTGAATTACGAGGAGCATCCTCCTCTTCCTCCTCATCCTCATACTTTCACACTGAGAAGGATTTGTGGAAATTCTCTGCTGCTCAGACTGACGGCTGCTTGAATCATCCAGTTTCATCTTCCTCCTCCTCTCAGACAGAAAGAGGAGGAGGAAGAGGAGGAAGAGGAGGAGGCTGCGCTCCTATACTCTTCAGCTTCACATTCAACTCGCCAGAAGTCTGAGAGGAGCTGCTCCTTCATCACGATGGACGCCGAAAAGTCAGTCCTGAGGAGTTTGTTTTTTTTGGGTTTTTTTAAACGGCAGACGACATTTTTGACAGTTGATGGAGAAACGGATGAAGAACGAGTTCAATCCGGGTCAGTAGGTCAGTGAAGATCAGAGGGTTTGTTGGGTTGAGGAAGGAGAAGAAGAGTTTTCATGAATTTATCGGAACTCTGGTTTTTATTCACGTCTCGTTCCGACAGAATCAAAGATGTCCGGAGGTCCTGAAGCCGCCTCAGATGTTTAACAAGCAGAAGACGAAGCTGGGGGGCCGGCGGTGCACCCTGAACGTCGGTGGCCGGTGCTTCTCCTTCTCCTCGGAGCTGATGAGGCGCCTCCCGCTCCGCCGCCTCAGCCGCCTGCATCGCTGCGGCTCAGAGCGCGAGCTGCTGGAGCTGTGCGACGACTACGACCGCGAGCGCAACGAGTTCTTCTTCGACCGCCACTCGGAGGCCTTCAGCTTCATCATGCTCTACCTGAAGCACGGGAAGCTGCGTTTCGTGCCGCACATGTGCGAGCTCTCCTTCTACAACGAGATGCTCTACTGGGGGCTGGAGGGCGCCGACCTGCAGCCGTGCTGCCAGCGGCGCCTCGACGAGCGTCTGTCCGACGGATTCGTCCACTTCTACCCCGAGGAAGAGGAGGAGGAGGAGGAGGAAGAGGAGGAAGGAGAGCGGGGCCCCGGCTGGCTGGAGACCGTGAGGAGGACGTTCGAGGAGCCCACGTCCTCGCTGGCGGCGCAGATCCTCGCCACCGTCTCCATGTTGTTTGTGGTGGTTTCCATGGTGATGCTGTGCACCAGCACGCTAGCCGACTGGAAGACCGCCGAGTCTCTGGACCAGCACAGGTGGGACGATGGAACGTCCAGGTTCTAGAATGTTCTGCTCTCTGATTGGCTCTCTCTCTCTCTCTCTCTCTCTCTCCTCTCTCTGATTGGCTGTTGTCCTCCACAGGATTGTCGAGGCGGTGTGTATCGGGTGGTTCACGGCGGAGTGTGTCGTGCGTTTCCTGGTGTCTCGTGATAAATGCGAGTTCGTCCGCCGTCCCCTGAACATCATCGACCTGCTGGCCATCACGCCGTACTACATCTCCGTCACCGTGGCGACGCTGACGGGGGAGAACTCCCAGCTGCAGCGGGCGGGGGTCACCCTGAGGGTCCTGCGCGTCATGCGTATCTTCTGGGTGATCAAACTGGCACGCCACTTCTTGGGCCTGCAGACGCTCGGCCTAACGCTGCGGCGCTGCTACCGCGAGATGATGATGCTGCTGGTTTTCATCTGCGTCGCCATGGCGATCTTCAGCGCTTTAGCCCAGCTGCTGGAGCACGGCCTGGACTTGGAGAATGGGAACCAAGACTACGCCAGCATCCCGGCCGCCTGCTGGTGGGTCATCATCTCCATGACGACGGTGGGCTACGGGGACATGTACCCGGTGACGGTGGCGGGCCGCGTGCTGGGTGGAGTCTGCGTGGTGAGCGGCATCGTCCTGCTGGCGCTGCCCATCACCTTCATCTACCACAGCTTCGTCCAGTGTTACCACGAGCTCAAGGTCCGCTCGGCGCGCTGCGCTCACGGCCTGTCGGCCGAGTTCATGCACTGACCGGCCAATCAGCAACTGGTCCATCAGACCAACCAGCATTGAGTCCAACCTCTGACCCGCCAGCGATGGGTCCGACCTGAACCAGCACCGGGTCCGTCCGACTGACCAACAACCAATCAGCAACGAGCCCATCTGACCGACCAATCATTCCGACCAACACGTCCATCAGGTCGTCAGGAGCTCCTCGTCAGTTTCCTGAAGCTCTGAGGTCACAGACGTTCTTTTTCTTGATGTGATTCGGTCGATCACATCCAACGCGCTGTTAGCTCAGAATCTGTTGGGCGGGGCCAGTGTGGGCTGAACCAATCAGAGCCGACGGGGCTCCTGGTCTGAAAATGAAATAATAGATACTGATCACTGCCGCTCATATCAGACCGCTTTGTTGTTGTTGTTGTTATTTTATAATGACTTCTAGTATATAAAACACTCGGACATGTAATTATTTAAAGTTTGTGATGTCACAAGTAAGTCATGTGATCCGTTCCATTAAAGGATTTCAATGTTGTAAATATTCTGTGGTCAAACTGATGTTTCTGCTGTTCAATGATCAATTTGTATTGTTTAATTTAGTTAGTGTTCATTATTTGCCATACTTTCATCAGTTCTACTGTAAATCAACTCTTCTTCATCTCCACATGTTGACTCTTCCTCGTCTGAACCCTCAGACCTCAAACTGGTCAGAGTTTGATGATCTAAGTGGGACGGACTGGACGCCATCCACCGTTTCCATAGCAATGGGAGACTTGATGCAGAAGTGTTGGAACATTTGGTCCTAAAGTGTCAGGACAGTGAGAGTCATGACTGAGCAGTGAACACACACCCTCTTCTTCATCGCTGTCGTGAAACTCTTCCTCAGCCCAGTGACAATCCGCTGTTCCTTTAAACTCCCTCCTCTTTATCCATTTCATTCTTTCCTCTCTTTTCCTTTAACGCTGCACCACATTCAGATTTTATCTAATTTAATTTTACTTCATTTAACTTCTCGGTGTTTTATTTTAGTCAGGCACACGAGGGACGCCTCTCATCTCACTGCGGGTCCTTTTGAGACGCGGTGACGTCATGACGTAAACACCGCTGTGATCTTCAGAAGCTGTTGTCGTCGTCGCTGTCGGACCAGAACCTGTTCAGACGTGAATAACCGGCCGTTCGGTTCCGGTACCTGACCCGCAGATGTACTACCGGCTGGACCACGTGACCCAGCGGCTCACCGGCGCGCGGGCCACCGTCTACAACCCGCAAGTGAGCCCCGACCGGAGTGACATTGCTAGCACGAAGCTAATGCTAACCCGATAAACAGCGATCGATCCGATGAACTAAAGGAGATAAATCTGATCAGAGTTCATTCATCGATCACTTCTGAGCTTCTGTGTGTGTTTTTGATGATCAGTGACGTCACGGTCGATCGGAATGAAAACTTCAGACATTGTTTTTTTGGTCTCATTATTGAATTGATATCCTGGTGATGGTTTTAGGGTGAATACGGTGAGACTTATCAATAATCAGTTATTAGAATAGTATCAATAATCAAATATTGGAATAGGATTTGATCGTTTAAGTCACGTTGGACTTGGTTATTGATGATTGTTTGTATTTAGTTCACACACTGTTGATTGGACCATTTCCAATGACGTCATTGATCAACATATCAATTAGAACCTAAATCCCCCCCCCCCCTCTGTCCCCAGGGTTTCCGCCCAGGCGTCCCCCCCACCAGTCCTCCCATCATCTTTGCGACTCCGACCAAAGTGGCGTCTGAGGGGGGGGGACAGGTGGACTACCTGGTAGCCAATCGCGTCGCTGAGATGCAGAAACTTTTCCAGGTAGCATCAGGATGCTGCTGTTGCCACGGTTACAAGCCGGCTGACAGTTCTTCCTGCTGACGGCGTCTCACAGATGATCGTTTGTGAGCTGGCGTCGGCTGGACGACCTGGAACCGGCGCCGTCTGGTCTGGTGATCTGTGTCATGATGATGTCATCACCTGGTGACCTCACGATGATGTCATCTCTGTGTCTCAGAGCGCTGACGGCGTCCCCGTCCACCTGAAGCGGGGCGTGATGGACCGCCTCCTGTACCGGACCACCATGGCACTGACGGTGGGCGGGACCATCTACTGCCTGCTGAAGCTCTACTCGGCAGCGCAGCCTGGCAACAAGTGACGCCGCACGGCTGCCGGCTTCTGATTGGACGAGAGCTCTACGAGGGACGCACAGGCCACGAGGCGTTCAGGGACACTTTGAGGGTCCGAACGAGGAGTTTGGACATGGTTTGTGCAGAAAAATTGATTTAGCAGAACAAATAAAGTTTATGTTGTCTTAAAATAAAGCAGAGCCTGTCTTTAATTACACGTAATAAATGAAAAACACATTAGTTATTTAAATATTAATGCTAATGCATGAAATTAAGCAGTTTTAATTTACAATTTTTAATGAATATGCATAAATTAAAGCTCTGTTGAGCCTGTTTTTATGAGTCCTGATCCTCCAGATTATCTGTTCTAACTCATCAGCTGTACAGAAAACATGGGAGGAGGAGGAGGAGAAATGAGTGAAGGTCATATTTCCACTGCAGTGGGTTTGAGCTGATTACCGTAGCGCCGAACAAAGAAATGCAGATCATCAAGTTTGTGAAGCAGAAACGTTTGAGACGAGAGAATAAAACGTTATTTTTGATAAAACCCATCCAAAGGTTCGTCCACAAGCTGATGCTAATGTTAGCATTTGCAGCTAGCATCGCTGTGACTTCACTTACAGATGGGGGGGTGAAGGTCATGAGGTCCGACCCCGCCTCCCGTCCGGTGAGATGTCACCATCAAGAGGCCTCTGAGCTGATGACGTCACCACAGCCACTCGTGTTTGGGTCTGTCGTTTCCACTCACAGACAACAGCGCCCCCTGGTGATGGGGGCTCAGCCTCAGTAGAGGATCACACACACACACACACACACACACACACACACACACACACACACACACTCAGCTCCGTCTGATGAGACAAAACGGATCGAAATGTTGTGTAACATGTCATATCACTGGCCTTGTTGCCATGGAAACGGTGTGAGGTTGCTAGAGGCAAGACACAGACATCACACACACACACACACACAGGAGTACTGGTAAACATTAGGCTCATCCATGTGTTCTGTTATTAATCATCTCTATTTATAACGTTTGTCATGTTTTTATTCCATCTACATCTAAACTGAACGGACTGTGATCAATAAATATATCGATTCATAACAGTGACAAAGATTTATGTTGATAAAGATCCACTGATCAATGAAGTTAATGAAAGCCAACCCTAACTCTGAGGAAATCCTCTCACGTTCTGAAAATAATCAACAAAGGATTTAAAATATCGATAAATTTTTAATTTTGAATGTATTCTCGAGTGTCTTGATTGATGTTTGCTGAGAAAACAAACCCACCCGCCGCCGCAGTGACGCGGCGCGGCCGCCAGGCGTCGCTGTAAAACTCCAGCGAACCAAAACAGCGATTGAGTTGGTGGCTATGACGTCATTGTTGGGGTATTTTCAAGATGGCGCTGGACAGTGGCCGGAATGCCGCTGCTGCAGCCGAACGCAGACGGATTTAATTGGTCTTCTCCACGTTGTGACGTTGTCGACCTCGAGACGCGGAGCGGAAAAATTATCGATTTACGGCCGCGGAAGAAGATGCGACATCCGGCCGGAGGCAGGTAGCTGCGAGGCGGCTAACATGTTAGCCTCTCCCCGCAGGAACAACAAGACCTGCTGCGGCGCGCGGCCGACTGGGCAGGAGGACTCGCGACTGGATTCGACGCCCGGGGCCGAGGCTCGCGCGTCGGACTGAGTCGTCATGGAAACGACGGAGGGGTGGTTGTCTGGCGTCGATCTGAACGAGAACGAAGAGGCGCGAGGAGGGAAAGCGGGGCTCGAGCCACACAGGGGCGGCCTCAGCGGGAAGGGTCGCGTGCACGTGACCGGTAACGGGACGGGGGTCAACGGGGACTCCCCGGGGAGGCCGCGCGCTCACGGCGCTGACGTCATCCTGGATATGATGGCGGAGACGCTGCAGCTGAACGGGTTTCCTGAGTCATTCGGGGGGGGCCACGCCGGGACCTCCACCGCTTCCGGTCCGGGAAGCGGAACCCCCGCCTCGGCCTACGGCTCCGTGGTTAACGGGGATGTATGTGGAGCCCCCCCCGCACCGGACCCGGAACCAGAGGAATATAAAGTAGCCAATGGGGGCTTCCACATCGTCAGAGCGTCACGTGACTGGACTGACAGCCTGGATGTTGGGCACAGGGGGGACACGGGGTCCCCATCCGGTCTGGGAGGTGCTTCCTCCCCCATTATAGACTACCCCAACTCGGGATCAAGTGCCAAATTCCCAGAGCCCCGCCCATCGACCCCACCCAGTGCAGAGGTTTTGACCCCTGACCCCCCCATCCGGGAGGACAACCTCAGTTTACCCATCAGGCCCCAGACTTTGAGAACCGCCCCCACCCTGACCGTGTCCCTCAGCTGCGACGCCACGCCGCTGTCTCCCAGCGAGGACGAGGACGGGGGCTTTTATTTTGGCGGGGAGGGCTACGAAGACGACTTCCGGGGCGCGTTGGAGGTGGGGCGTCGGCAGAGCGCCCCCGACAAACTGATCCAGCAGCCGGAGGGCGTCGACCCCAAGATGATGCCCAAGAGGTTCGGCATCGCCGACTTCTTCACCAGGTGGACACACACACACACACACACACACACACACACACACACACACACACCTGTGAACTTTGGACGCTGGTCGTCAATCAGCTGACGGCTGCTGATTGCAACGTCTGTTAACTTGAACCCTGTGATCAATAAAGAAACCGATGATCGATTTGTGATGGGAGCCAGTGATCGATTGATTGATCAATTGATCGGATTGCTCAATCATCATTTTAACAAGATTCCAGCCCTGCTTCTGTCGGAGGAGCTGAAGGACAGTCCAGATGGACCACACACCTTTATTACACCTTTATTACACCTTTATTACACCTTTATTACACTATTATTACATTATTAAACCATTCCTGTTGAAGATAAACAGAAACTGCGACGGTCGAACCGTCCCAGACTCCCTCGTGGTTGGGGAGTGATTTTGAGTGGGGGGGGGAGGAACAACCCCCCCCCCCCACTCAAAACCACTAGAAAAGTGCTGATTCGGCGTTTTCTTTTTCAGGAAGTGCTGAGGCTGGATGACGATTCGTTCCATTAGTTTCTAACTGATGAGGAACCGAGTCCCCCCCCCCCCATGTTCAGGATGGAGGGGGGGGCGGGCAGCTACAATTTTCATGTGTTTATGTGGTGTTTGTATGGTTGCCATGGAGATGGTAGCCGTTAGTCACATGACCGACAGATGACTTAAAGTTTGAGGTTTTTACACGGAATGTGGTGAAAAAAAGTCGCATTTTGACGCAAAATTTTTGATTGAAATCCGAATCATTTTTTTAAAAACCTCCGATCAGCTGATCACCGATAATCAATACTCCTCTGTCTCCACAGGAGCCTGTTTTCTAGGAAATCCAAAGAGCCCAAGGTGCCATCCCATAATCCACCGGGGTGGCGTCTGTTTGGCCGACCAGCAGCCAGAGAGGGAGACCCCGCCCCAGACAGCGACCCCGCCCCCCAGCCTACAGCACAGGTTGGTGGTTTGATCAGCTCCCATGATGCATCTGGGCTGAGATGATTCATCAGGAAACCCCAGAGGAGGAAAGGTTTTCTGTCTGGTCACGTGATCAACCACATGACCAACCCAGCTGCTTTTTGTCTCCGCCCACAGGAGGAGGGGGAGGCGGAGGCGGGGCCTCGGCGCCCCCCTTTGGCGGCAGCGAGGAGGAGGAACCTGGAGTTCGAGCCGCTGTCCACCACGGCGCTGATCCTGGAGGACCGGCCCTCGTGAGTACATCAGCGGGTTCTGACCCGGCTCCTGTGACCCGGTTCCTGAGACCTGGTTCCTGTCTGGAGAACCTGACCTGACCCCCCCTCCCACCATGACCCCCCCACAGGAACCTCCCGGCCAAATCTCTGGAGGAAACCCTCAGACACAAGACGGAGTACGAGGAGATGGTGGCAGGAGCCAAGAGGAGAGGTAGAGGCGTTCCCTGTGCTGTGATTGGCTGAGCCGGTGTGAACTCACTTCTGACTCGTCCCCCAATCCCTACCCCCCCTCTGCCCCCCCCCCCCCCAGAGCTGAAGGAGGCCCAGAGGAAGAAGCGACAGATGAAGGAGAGACACCGGCAGGAGGACAGCATCTCCAACGCCATGGTGGTGTGGAACACCGAGATCCTGCCGCACTGGGACGCCGCGTAGGTTCACAGCGTGTGTGTGTGTGTGTGTGTGTGTGAGACGCTTGTGTGTGTGTGTGTGTGACGCTCGTGTGTGTGTTCAGGAAGGCGACCCGTAGGGTGAGGGACCTCTGGTGGCAGGGTCTCCCCCCCAGCGTCAGAGGAAGAGTTTGGAGCCTCGCCATCGGCAACGAGCTCAACATCACGCCTGGTAGGGTTGGTTGCCATGGCAACCTGGTGGGTGGGGGTTGGGTTGTGGAGGCGTGGGGGGGGGTCCAAACAGAGTCCTTACCCCCCGTCCCCACGTGTGTCTGCAGAGCTCTACGAGATTTTCCTGTCCAGAGCGAAGGAGAAGTGGAGGAGCTACAGCGAGACCAGTTCAGTCACCGACAGCGAGAGCGGTAAGCCCCGCCCCCTCCAATCCAGGATCAGCCAATCAGCCGCCGACGCTCAGGTCTAACCGTTTCCCTGTCCTCCCACCAGCAGAGGGCGCCTCTCTGGCCGACAGGGAGTCCAGCCTGGACCTCATCAAGCTGGACATCTCCAGAACCTTCCCCTCGCTCTTCATCTTCCAGAAGGTGACCCGGATCCACTTCCTGTCCGCTCTTCATCCACTTCCTCTCCGCTAACCCCGCCCTCTTCCTGTCCCTCCCCCTCCCCCCAAACAGGGCGGTCCCTACCACGACCTGCTCCACAGCGTCCTGGGGGCGTACACCTGCTACCGGCCCGACATCGGCTACGTCAGTGTCTACTTCCTGTTTGGGGGCGGGACCGCCGTCCAGCGTCTTCTTCACGTTGTCTCTGCTCTCAGGTCCAGGGGATGTCCTTCATCGCCGCCGTCCTCATCCTCAACCTGGAGGAGGCCGAGGCCTTCATCACCTTCGCCAACCTGCTCAACAAACCCTGTCAGATGGCGTTCTTCAGGGTGGACCACGAGCTGGTAGCGTCTGGACCGCCTCACGTTCTGGTGGTTCTGTTCCACCACGTCACTTCCTGTCTGCTCCTCCTCTTCCTCTCTCCTTCAGATGCTGAAATATTTCGCCGCCTTCGAGGTTTTCTTCGAGGAGAATCTTCCTCGTCTCTTCAGCCACTTCCAGGAGAACAACTTGACCCCTGACCTCTACCTGATCGACTGGTGAGTCAGCGAACCGTCGACCCCATCAGAGGCCGCTGCAGCTAATGTTAACACATGTAGCTGCAAACGTGCTGATTTTAACTGCAAAGTTAGCACGTCTGCAGCTAACGTTAGCACATCTGCATCTAACGTTAGCACGTCTGCAGCTGACGCTAGCACATCCGCAGCACATCTACAGCTGTAGTTAGCACGTTTGCAGCTAAAGTTAGCAAGTCCGCAGCTAAAGACAAGGCATCTGCAGCTAAAGGTAGCACGTCTGCCGCTAAAGTTAGCACGTCTGCAGCTAAAGTTAGCACATCTGCAGCGAACGTTAGCACATCTGCAGCTAACATTAGTACATCTACAGCTAATTTAACATTTCTGCAGCTAACGTTAGCACGCTCAGGACGTTAGCACTGTCCTCAACAGACAGCTAGCCCCTGCACTTCCTTAGCAGCATGCTAACTAGCAGCTATCGGGTGCAGTTCGGGGTGGGTCTGTGTTTCATGCGGCGCTCTCTCTCTCCCGTGTTCCCCCAGGATCTTCACGCTCTACAGTAAGCCCCTCCCCCTGGACGTGGCGTGCCGCGTGTGGGACGTGTTCTGCCGGGACGGCGAGGAGTCTCTGTTCCGGACCGGTCTGGGGATCCTGCGTCTGTTCCAGGACGTCCTGCTGCAGATGGACTTCATCCACATCGCACAGTTCCTCACCCGCCTGCCGGACGACCTGCAGTCGCACACGCTCTTCACCGCCATGGCCAACACACACATGATCAGCAGGAACCGGCGCTGGGCTCAGGTGTGTCCCTCTCAGGGTTAAAGGTCACGCCCCTCGGGGTTCAGGCCTCCCAACGTTCTGAATCCTTTTCTTCTTCAGGTGTTTTCTGCGTTGATGAAGGACGGAAACAAGGAGACGGACAAAAGCGCTAGCCCTGCTTTGAGAAGCTAATGCTAGCTAGCTAGCCTTGATGCTAAACTGGAGGTAAACACTTGTAACGGCAGCACATGTAGCTCGAGGCTAAGCTATCGTTCTGGATGTTTCGCCACCGGAGCCTCAGACGCCCCCGCGCCGGAGGAGCGACACTAAGCTAGCTTCGCTCGGGACGCCGCCGTCGACGTGTCGCTCAGACCGGCTGGACTTCCTGATGATGTCATCAGCTGGTGGGCCGGAAGGAGGTGACTCCGCCTCCGCGTTGGGACTTGGAACACCATTAGCGTCACTTCCTGTGCAATCCTAAAAACAGATCCTGGTGCTAACAGCGTGCTAGCCGCGGCTCCAACCCGCGCCACCGAATCCACTCGTTTATTTTTTCTGCTGCGGGGGAACCTGCAATAGCATGCTAACGCTAATAGCTAGCATCCTCTGGTGTGACCCCGCCCACTGCCACACGTAGCCTGATGCCGTCTGATGTCATGTAGGAACCTATGACATCATCACGACTCTTCTACGTGTTCGATCATTTCAGTCGAGTCTGAACCCGTTTAGAACTAATTTAATATTAATCTGGTCACACATGAATCGATCGATCGGTTATTGATCCGGATGGGTTCCAGACGAAATGATGAAGATTCAGTTTCCAATCAGTGTTTCAGCCGCAGCACTTTAAACGCAGAAGAAGACCAACGACCAATCAGATCGATCGATCCTGCAGCTTCTAGTCGTCATGAAGGAGAGCAGCCAAACTGAAGATCAATCAGCTGCTTCATCAATAAGTTGATCAGTTGTTGTAAATTTTCTTTAAAAACAAACATCAGAATCATTATTTTTGTACATTTTATAGATCATGTTGAGAATTCTGTTGATAGATCACTAAGAGGTACTGAGAGACACACACACACACACACACACACACACACACACACACACACACACACACACACACACACACACACACACACACACACACACACAGTGTCCTCCTAGTTTCTTCTTCTGTGGTGGTTTTTCTGGCGTTACCCTAAACTACTCCATGACGAGTTTGTCGTTGCTCACGGACCAATCAGAAAGCAGCGTTCAGCCGACACTCCAGACCCGCCCTCCACTTCCTCATTCCAACCAGCTGCCTCTGAATCTGATTGGTTCATGAGTCGGACGGAACCTCCTTCACTCCAGCTCTTATTTATCTCATGTTTGTATTTATCAGCATTAACGCCTGAAGGGTTTCCATGGCGACGGATTAGAGATGCTTTTATTTTGAAGTCGGATTCATAGAATGCATTCAACTGTATTTCTTTCCTGATCATCCGTCGCCATGCCGACGGGAGGAAACCAGTCTGACCTCCTGGACTCAAACACTCTAAAACTCGTTCCCACTTTATCTCCTTTGTATTTAAATAAATGTTATTTTATACTTTCCTGTAAATGAATTTTTTTTTCTGTTTTCTCGTTATATTTGTACAGTTTTGTTTTTTTTCCATGGCGCCACACAGGGGATGTAAATAAAAGAATCAAATGTAAAACATTTTTTTTCTTTTCATTAAATGATTCCTCGTTAATTAATGTAAATAAATATCTCAGCAAAAATGAGTCCAGTTGATTTATTGATCTGCAGCAAATCACATGATTAATTGTAATTTATTATTCTTCATTTCCCTTCGGGGATTATAATGGTGTATAAATTGTTTCTATATATATAAATATTTATAAAGTTCAATAAAAAAAGCAGAAATGAAATCCAGGAGCTTCAGTAGCGAGTGATTGTTTAATAATGATTAATTATTATTGATCAGCTTTCTGCTTCCGGCTGCAGTGAGCGGGTCTGACCACTAGATGGCGTCTGATGACTGGTTCACACAGGCTGATCAATAAATCGCTTTTGTTTGAGTTCATTTTTAGTCAGAAACAAACTGGTGATAAACATGAAGTTTTCACATCTTAGATAAAACCAGCTGGGACCAGTCTGAGCCCCCCCCACCCCACCCGGTACGCTGCTGGTTCTGGTTCAGGTTCCAGAACACACGGGACCTCCGTGACCCCCAGTCTGGACCTCCGGCAGCGACTTGAGTCGATGAGACGCGTTCAGGGGTCTCAGGTATTTCCGAGGCCTGCGGTGGGAGCGGGGCGAAGCTGCGAGGGGCCCCTCGCGGCATCGGGGAGGAGAGCAGGAATCTGTGGAGGTATGTGACAGCAGTCTGGGGGCCTTCCTGTGGAGGGGGGGTCGGAGGCGAGGAAGGAGTCTGGTGCCCCCGAGGCCTCTGGGATGCCACAGCGGGAGGCTGAGGTCAGGGCGGAGGAGGGAGCAGCGAAAACACCAGCGTGGAAACATGGAGAGAGAAAGGCCTCAGAAATCAACAGGATATCTGATCAATAAGACATTTGATCGATCAATCAGATGTTTGATCAATAAGGTGTTTGATCAATCAGCTGCAGAGGGTGAAGTTGTTAGTAACGTGAAGGTGTACTCTAGTACATAAAGGTGTACTCTAGTACATAGAGGTGCACTCTAGTACATAGAGGTGCACTCTAGTACATAAAGGTGCACTCTAGTACATAGAGGTGTACTCTAGTACATAAAGGTGTACTCTAGTACATAGAGGTGTACTCTAGTACATAAAGGTGTACTCTAGTACATAGAGGTGCACTCTAGTACATAAAGGTGTACTCTAGTACATAGAGGTGTACTCTAGTACATAGAGGTGTACTCTAGTACATAAAGGTGTACTCTAGTACATAAAGGTGCACTCTAGTACATAGAGGTGTACTCTAGTACATAAAGGTGTACTCTAGTACATAGAGGTGTACTCTAGTACATAAAGGTGCACTCTAGTACATAGAGGTGTACTCTAGTACATAAAGGTGTACTCTAGTACATAGAGGTGTACTCTAGTACATAGAGGTGTACTCTAGTACATAAAGGTGTACTCTAGTACATAGAGGTGTACTCTAGTACGGAGAGGTCTACTCTAGTACGTAGAGGTGTACTCTAGTAACGTAGAGGTGTACTCTAGTAACGTAGGGGTTTACTCTACTAATGTAGGGGTTTACTATAGTACATAGAAGTGTACTCTAGTACATAGAGGTGTACTCTAGTACATAGAGGTGTACTCTAGTACATAGAGGTGTACTATAGTACATAAAGGTGGATTCTAGTACATAGAGGTGTACTCTAGTACATAGAGGTGCAATCTAGTAATGTAGAGGTGCACTCTAGTAATGTAGAGGTGCACTCTAGTACATAGAGGTGTACTCTAGTACGGAGAGGTCTACTCTAGTACGTAGAGGTGTACTCTAGTAACGTAGAGGTGTACTCTAGTAACGTAGGGGTTTACTCTACTAATGTAGGGGTTTACTCTAGTACATAGAGGTGTACTCTAGTACATAGAGGTGTACTCTAGTAACATAGAGGTGTACTCTAGTAACATAGAGGTGTACTCTAGTACATAGAGGTGTACTCTAGTACATAGAGGTGTACTCTAGTACATAGAGGTGTACTCTAGTACGTAGAGGTGTACTCTAGTAACATAGAGGTGTACTCTAGTAACATAGAGGTGTATTCTAGTACATAGAGGTGTACTCTAGTACATAGAGGTGTACTCTAGTACGTAGAGGTGTACTCTAGTACATAGAGGTGTACTCTATTCTCGTAGAGGTGTACTCTAGTACATAGAGGTGTACTCTAGTAACATAGAGGTGTACTCTAGTAACATAGAGGTGTACTCTAGTACATAGAGGTGTACTCTAGTACATAGAGGTGTACTCTAGTACGTAGAGGTGTACTCTAGTAACATAGAGGTGTACTCTAGTAACATAGAGGTGTACTCTAGTACATAGAGGTGTACTCTAGTAACATAGAGGTGTACTCTAGTACATAGAGGTGTACTCTAGTCGCGTAGAGGTGTACTCTAGTACATAGAGGTGTACTCTAGTAACATAGAGGTGTACTCTAGTAACATAGAGGTGTACTCTAGTACATAGAGGTGTACTCTAGTACGTAGAGGTGTACTCTAGTACATAGAGGTGTACTCTAGTCGCGTAGAGGTGTACTCTAGTACATAGAAGTATCCTGCAGTGACATAGAGGTGTACTGAGGTCACGCAGAGGTGTACTGCAGTTATGTAGAGGTGTACTGCAGTAACGAAGAGGTGTACTATAGCAATGTAGAGGTGTACTGTAGTACTCTTGGTACTTGCTAACACAAACGTGTCAAACTGAAATCTTCGGTCTCAGAGGGAGGCGGTGAGGAGGAGGAGGAGGAGGAAGGAGGCGTCAGACGGTTTCCTGTCGTCTGGAACGTCTGCTGCCTCTGAAGGACCGGATCACTCATCTCTCCTTTGCTCCTGCCGCCCCCCCCTCCTCCCGTTGCTCCATCATCACCGCTTGGTCTCCACGGAAACCTCTGCAGGGGGCCGTCATGTGATTGGACAACGAACACCACCTGATTTGACGGACATGTAGTAACAAGAGTCACCTGGAAGAATCCAGAAATCAGATCAACTCAAATAAATCAAATCCGATGAAATCAACTCAAATCAGACATTTATACGTTTTTGGAGGGGTGTTCAGAAAATTAAACGAATTTAAAAACTTTTATCATTCGCAGTTGAACTTTATCAGAAAGTTCTCAAAGGTATTTGTGGAAATTTATGATTTTAAAATTTTGAGTCTTTGACTGAATATTTGAACTTTTATTTTTTTTGGATCAGAAACAGGAAACAGCTGTTAGCCGTTACCTGTTAGCACCAGAAGGAGAAAACAAAGGCTTGATGTGATAAAGACGTTCTTGTTTCATTTCCTTTTGAAATTTAACCGTTTCCTAGCTGTTTACGAGAAACTTTAAGGGGCGGGGCTAACTCATCAGGATGGACCTGCCTCCAGCAGATACCCGGGTTCTGGCCGGTCCCCTGTAGGGTCGATGGTGTCCCCCGTGAGGCCGGTTCTCTTTAGCTCCCCTTTCACTCCTCACACACCAAATACCCCCCCCCCCCCCGCCCTATCTGCCCCGCCCAACCGGGGGACGCGGCGAGGAGCCGAGCAGCAATTAGGCGCTCATTCTATAAAGGCATACTCAGATAACAGGGGCACCAATGAGGTCAGTCCGGGCCCTTTGTGGGGGGGGTTAATGAGATTTTTAATAAAACAAAAAAATGCCCCCTTCCTTATTGTAATGACCTAATGAGTGGACGGGGGGCGCCGGGTCATGTTGGTGGGAAAGTCCCGCCGTTGTGCCAATCGTTCCGGGCCCCCCCCACTGCATCCCTGCACCTGCATTCCCCTTCGGGATGCCCTGTGCTTTCCGCCCCCCCCCCAGTGTTTGTATTCAGAACCAGGAACCGAAGGAGGGTTTAATTACCATAAAATGCTATCGTCTTTAGCGCTGAGACTCAATGAGCTCATTGAGGTGATCAACAAGGGGCCCACTGGTCAATTGGGTCATTGATTTGGATTGTTTGACAGACCCGGGGGCCCCTGGGGGCCGCCGGAGGAAGCAAAGTTCAAAAATCCCCCTCAGTTGAATCGAGAAGTTTGTCACAGAATCTGTTGGAAGGGGCTGTCAGGAGCGATTAGGGGGCCTGAAAGGCCCCAGCGATCAAACGGGGGCCGACCCAACGCTGCACATTTAATTAGAATTTGCATGTCTTTGTTCCTGACCCCTCAGCGGGTATGATCTGATTACAAGGGTGAACAGTTACCACCGTGGAGGGAATGGGGGGGCTGTCCGAGACGCCTCGTCTTTTTAACGGCGGAAGCAAACCGCCGGACGTCCGGTTTGCTGGCGCCCAGACTGGAGTAACCCCCTTCACTGGACGAAAACGCTCTGGTTCGGGTTCCGTCGGCGTCGTCTTACTCCTCTGCTCAGCTTCTCTCTCCCCGCCCCGCTGGATTGTGGGAGTTTTTTTGGGGGACGAGGCGCTCCTCGGTCGTTAATTGGGAGGCGCGACGCCCTTTGACCCCCATGATGCGGGGTGACAGGGCAAACGAGACAAGGTGATTGGCTGGCAGCTTCAACGGTTGAACCTGCCACCGGCGGCGTTCCAGAGTGGGAAAGGGCAGCGAACCCAAAGCCTTCCCTCCGTCGGGGGGTTCGAATAAAATACAGAGAAAACCGGGGCTCAATTTTATTAAAATGATAATTTTAGGAAATTATTTGTCTGCAACAAAAAGTAACCAAGTGTTTATGGTTTTGTCTTAAATCACATTTATTAAACTGAATGTTTTATAATAAATAATAAAATAAGTTAAAGAAGTTTAAACAGATTTTGAACATCCGTTTTATGAGTATTAATTATCAAAGCTGTTCCCATTTATTATTACTATTATAATGCTATTATTTTCTCTGGCTCTGATTGGCTGGTTTCACCGTTTCAATAAAACATAAACATACAAATTAAATTCAGGCATTTGTTTATTGAATAAAATAAATTCATTCAATACATTCAATACTTTAATTTCTCAGGATTGCTGAGCTAATGTTTTCCTCGCTGAAATGATCAAAGGAAGGAAGCTTTTATTTTGGCGGGGTCGGGTCTGGGTCATGTGACCTGTGTGTTCCAGGCGTGTGATGGAGGTCATTAGTGTTTGCATGTCGTCTCCTCCTCGTCTTTGTTGAAGCGTCTCCAGTGTGTCTGGGATGGAGGCACGCACCCCACTCTGGCCCCGCCCCCACGCCACCGCCTCCGGCTCCGCCTCTTCCTCCAGACACTGGTTCTCATTTGCTTCACAGCCTCCTTCATCACCTTCATTATCTCCTGTTTGTCCTCCTCCTCATCATCACTCAGTCTCATGATGATCCCTGGGTTGTTTATTTGCTCTGACCAATCAGAAGAGACAGGAAGTGACCTCACAAGGTTCTGGTGTTGCTTTCTGGTGTTGCTCCAGCGACACTGGAGAACCGACATTGTCCAGGATGTAACAGGAAGTTGCTCCAGGGTCACTTCCTGTCTGTGTGTCTTCACACCGAGTTCACACCGGGTTCACACTGTATTCACACCGAGTTCTCACTGTATTCACACCGGGTTCACACCGTATTCACACCGGGTTCACACTGTATTCACACCGGGTTCTCACTGTATTCACACCGGGTTCTCACTGTATTCACACCGGGTTCACACTGTATTCACACCGAGTTCTCACTGTATTCACACCGGGTTCACACTGTATTCACACCGAGTTCACACTGTATTCACACCGGGTTCACATTGTATTCACACCGAGTTCTCACTGTATTCACACCGGGTTCACACTGTATTCACACCGGGTTCACACTGTATTCACACCGGGTTCACACCGTATTCACACCGGGTTCACACCGTATTCACACCGGGTTCACACTGTATTCACACCGAGTTCACACTGTATTCACACCGGGTTCACATTGTATTCACACCGTATTCACACCGGGTTCACACCGTATTCACACCGTGTTCACACCGTATTCACACCAGGTTCACACTGTATTCACACCGTGTTCACACCATGTTCACACTGTATTCACACCGGGTTCACACCGGGTTCACACTGTATTCACACCGGGTTCACACTGTATTCACACCGAGTTCTCACTGTATTCACACCGGGTTCACACTGTATTCACACCGAGTTCTCACTGTATTCACACCGGGTTCACACTGTATTCACACCGAGTTCACACTGTATTCACACCGGGTTCACACTGTATTCACACCGGGTTCTCACTGTATTCACACCGGGTTCACACTGTATTCACACCGGGTTCACATTGTATTCACACCGAGTTCTCACTGTATTCACACCGGGTTCACACTGTATTCACACCGGGTTCACACTGTTTTCACACCGGGTTCACACCGTATTCACACCGGGTTCACACCGTATTCACACTGTTTTCACACCGTGTTCACACCGGGTTCACACCGTATTCACACCGGGTTCACACTGTATTCACACCGAGTTCTCACTGTATTCACACCGGGTTCACACCGTATTCACACCGGGTTCACACTGTATTCACACCGGGTTCTCACTGTATTCACACCGAGTTCTCACTGTATTCACACCGGGTTCACACTGTATTCACACCGAGTTCTCACTGTATTCACACCGGGTTCACACTGTATTCACACCGAGTTCACACTGTATTCACACCGGGTTCACATTGTATTCACACCGAGTTCTCACTGTATTCACACCGGGTTCACACTGTATTCACACCGGGTTCACACTGTATTCACACCGGGTTCACACTGTATTCACACCGGGTTCACACCGTATTCACACCGGGTTCACACCGTATTCACACCGGGTTCACACTGTATTCACACCGAGTTCACACTGTATTCACACCGGGTTCACATTGTATTCACACCGTATTCACACCGGGTTCACACCGTATTCACACCGGGTTCACACCGTATTCACACCTGGTTCACACTGTATTCACACCGTGTTCACACCATGTTCACACTGTATTCACACCGGGTTCACACCGGGTTCACACTGTATTCACACCGGGTTCACACTGTATTCACACCGTGTTCTCACTGTATTCACACCGTGTTCACACTGTATTCACACCGAGTTCTCACTGTATTCACACCGAGTTCTCACTGTATTCACACCGGGTTCACACTGTATTCACACCGAGTTCACACTGTATTCACACCGGGTTCACATTGTATTCACACCGAGTTCTCACTGTATTCACACCGGGTTCACACTGTATTCACACCGGGTTCACACTGTATTCACACCGGGTTCACACTGTATTCACACCGGGTTCACACCGTATTCACACCGGGTTCACACCGTATTCACACCGGGTTCACACTGTATTCACACTGTTTTCACACCGTGTTCACACCATATTCACACCGTGTTCACACCGTATTCACACCGGGTTCACACCGTATTCACACCGGGTTCACACCGTATTCACACCAGGTTCACACTGTATTCACACCGTGTTCACACCATGTTCACACTGTATTCACACCGGGTTCACACTGTATTCACACCGGGTTCACACTGTATTCACACCGTGTTCACACCGTGTTCACACTGTTTTCACACCGAGTTCTCATCTGCCTCCATCCCGTCTTCTGGTTCGCTGACAGCCCGTTTCCGTTGTCGTCTCTCATCGCTGTCCTTCCTAACGTCCCTCCAGAGGGGGCGGAGCTTCCTCTTCATCGCTGCTCATTTTCCACATGACAAAGGCCGACGTCGGAATGACGAACGTTGAAATGATATGATTTCGCCGAGGTCGGTGCAGCGAGACGGAAAACGGGCTCCTTGTGCTCGGCGGCGGCGTCTGTACTCCCTGAACCCCAAAATAATGACCCTTCCTTGTTGGTTAGCGTCGAGCCGCTCCATCACAACACATCAGAACTGAGTCCAGCATTCAGGCGCAGGACAATTGACCTTGTGTGTGCCCTTCCTCACCAGCGAGCTGTCACAGCCTTCATCCAAATTGAGGCAATTAGCGCTGAAGTGTCCCCCCCCCCCCGTTCAGCTGAGTGTCTCCACCGGGTCCTAATGATGGCAGCGGGACATGGTCTAATCACATCCAGCATCTCACCAAACCCTAGCTGGCACCGCCAGGCAGAGAGGATCGTGGGTATCCGCCAAAGATCATCCGCAACCCGGCAGAGGGAGGAAAAGTTCACCGAACCAACAACAGGAAGTAGAACGTCCAACCGGTTACTGGACCAATCAGGACCGACGTGACGCCGGCGTCCCCCAGGGCGCCGGTCTCGCTCCCCTTCTGCTCCCACCGGCTTTAGTTTTGTTTGTTTGTCCTTCTACGTGATGTTTACTTGTTTATTTGCACATGGATGGCGTTCGTCGGTTGATGACGACCAGCGGTGAATCCGACCGGGACGCTGGATTCTCTTTGAAACCGTCTGAACCAACGGGGAGGTCCGAACTGTGGCGCCGCCTGAACGGCTAAATGGGATCCGCTCTGATGAGATTCCTCTCCCTCCCGTCCTCGCCCTGATGAGACATCCCATAATACTCTTCATTTGGTGTCGTTGTTGGCTTAGGAAATTTTCCCCATTGACTGATTCTTTAAATTACAGTCAAATATAGAAATATCACAATTAATTTATTCAAATATGGATGAAAATGTAGTTAATGTGTGTTAATGTAAATTACGACTGAACTCAAACGCATCAGAAATGGTAGAAAAACCAAAGACGTGAAAAAAAATCTGACTGAATAATAAAGATTTTCCACCAATCACAAACTGTTTCACTCTGTTGATTCGAACGCTAGATTTCCTGATTTTTGAGGTTTCTTGAATGCAACACGAAACACGAAATCTACGCAGGTGTGGCAGAAGTAATAAAAGTACCCATGATCCTTTGTGTCTTGTCAATAAAATTGTTAGAATGAAGGAGTGGAAAGAAGGAAACAAAACAAAGCTTCTTGTTGATGTAGCATCGTTCGTGCTGCCTGGTTAGCGTGTGTGTGTGTGTGTGTGTGTGTGTGTGTGTGTGTGTGTCCCTTCCCGTGACTGAAATAAAAGCTTGTCCTGTTTAGCGGGCCGCTAACGGTGAAAAAGGCTAATAGGGCTGACCCGCCGCTCACCCCGGAGCAGCACAAACAGAATGAGAAAGAAAAACAGAGGAAGAGGAGCCGTATTCTTCTTGTGCATCACCGAGGGAGGGGGGACGAGGGAGCGGCGCAGTGCCGGGTGGCGGATGAGTGGAGTTGGTGCCCCCCCTAAGGATGGAGGGAAGAGACGGAGGGATGGAGGCTGGAGTTTTACAAAATAAAAGCCCAGAAAGATTCACCCAAGAATCATCATTACATCATCGCACGCTCGGCTTCATCGTGACATCATCGCACGCTCGGCTTCATCGTGACATCATCGCACGCTAGTTTTCATCGTGACATCATCGCAGCCTCAACTCATTTCTTGCTGACAGGAAGTCAGATTCCTGCTGCTTTTATTTTGACGGTTTGGCTTCCTGCTCCTGTCGTGGGATCAGGCGACGGTGAAACAGGAAGTTGATGTCAGGACTTCCTGCCGTCGTCGTCTGTTTACTCATCCTGTTGACTCAACACCAGTGGCGCCCATCTGGCCCCGCCCACCCGATGGATACGAGCGTCGCCATGTCGACGCCCACCCAGGAAGCGACACCCTCTAATAACCCCCACCAGGGTGTTGTGGAAACAAACTGGAAGCTCTTAATGGTAGCTTCTCTCGTTGCCACGGCAACCGCCTCCTGTCGCTGCTTCTGGGGGGGTGGAGCCAACGGAGGATGACATCAGCAGATTCTATTCCATTAGATCTGAGGCAGATTCAGAATCCTGTCGTTGATTGGACGGGATTGGACAACACAGACCGCCTCCCTGTCCCTCATTGGTTGGACACGCCCAGCTGAATGAGCGCTGAGCTCTGATTGGTTGAATTCATGTTAAACACGTCTTAGTGTTTAAAGAGCTGATTTCTCTTCCTGTTGAATCAATCGATCAATGTGGAAAGTAATCGAGTACTTCCTCAGATGCTCCTCCTCCATACGTTCACCAGATCACATGACTCTCAGCAGCCAATGGG
>CM023616.1:21526037-21528537 GCA_013358685.1 Antennarius maculatus
ACACACACACACACACACACACACACACACACACACATTCTTTAATTGGAATCTTTACATTTTAAGTCATTACTTCCATTCTTCTATACTGTGTTTTTTATTTAGTAAATTAAATCAAAAGTAAAGAATGAAAATTATTTTTTTCACTTTAAAAAAAATTGTTGCTTTTAAGAAAAAAAATATTTTTCCCCAACAAGTTAAACATTTACATTCAAACAACAGTGTGAATACAATGAATAAAAAATAAATAAAATTAAAAATTAAAAAATTTGTAGAATTCATTTGAAAGTTTTTACTTTCCAACTCTTTCCACACACATTTTTTTTAAATTCGTATTTAATGTAATTATAAATATAAAATCCGGTTTTGTGATCTTGAAGCCACTGTGGTTTAAAGTAGTTTTTTTTTTTAAAAACCTGATTTTAAAAAAAAGTCTTCAAATCTGAGGCGTCAACAACCTTAGGGCAGCAGCCAAAGACGTGTGGAGTAATTGCTGGTAATTAGTGTGTGTGTGTGTGTGTGTGTGGGGGGGGGGGGTCACCCAGAGGTAAGGACTGTCTGATCTGTTTGGGTTGGATTGATTTTCTCAGTCTATAATTAGAGGGGATAAAGCAGCGTTCTGATTGGTCGCTCAGCTTCTTCATCTTGGTCTTCATCGTTTGTTTTCATTCACATCCAAACTTTTAAAAAATCGTCTTTTCCCAGCAGATGCTAAGTGGGGTTTAGCATCGGCGCTAACACCTGAACCTGCCAGCTTGGCCTCATCGGACCTGTTTGGCGGCGGCGGCTTCAGAACGCCGCTTCCCATCAGATAAACGTCCCATCAGGCCTTTCTTCTCGGTTTTCTGGCTCCAGGCGGGGTTTAGCGTCGAGCCGTTTTTGATTTACGGCCGAACTCGTGTCGACTTTTCTCCTCGGAACGGAACGCCGTTGAAAAGTTCACGGCGTTCTGAGGCGTTGCAGGTTGCCACGGCAACAGGATCACTTTTAGATCCGTTTTCAGATGCATTCACATCAACCGACTTCAGCTCTGATCTGGATCCCGGTGGAAACCGGTTTCTAGTGAATCGGTTTGCGGACGGCGGCCTGTGAACCTGCAGACCTCCTCCAGTCTCTGCAGGCGCTCCTTGACCTGCCGGCCCCCGGCGCCACGGCTGACCGGAGGTCTGGACCCGTCACACCGCTGGGTTCTAATCCTGTTAGGGAGCAAGAGACAATTACTCAGCCATCCCACCGCCGCCGCCAGCGGGGGGGTGTTTGTTCGCCCCGCTGGAGGCCGGTTGGATTCCTCCGCCTCCGCCGGCGAGGCATCAGGACTACTGAATATCAAGACGTCACTGGGTTACCTTGGTAACAGCGTACCTCAACAGAAGCAGGAAGATGAAGGCCGAAAGCAATAGGAGACCGTCTTGATAGTATGACCCCCCCACCCAAGAAAGGGTTGGGGTTAAGAACACAACGGATTACCAGAACAAGTCTTTACTTCTGAGACTCAACAGCACCTCCAATAAGACGGTTCTGGATCGCCTTCTACGGAGGAAATGACCCCTCGCTATACCGTCACCCCCACCTGGGGAAGTCCTTTAAATATGACCTCAGGCCAATCACCAGTCCCATCAACAACATCGCTAAACATGTGGCCCCCATCTTGGGAAGAATCCCCAACAAGTGGAATTCCATAGACTTGGGAATTCCTGCCTGGATCCAGGACTGAGACCGGATCCAGGACTGAGACCAGATCCGGATGAGACCAGGATGTCCTACGATGTGACCCCCCCATTCAAGTGTTCCCACAATGGTGAAGGTGGAAACAAGGAGACCACAGATCCAACAAGACAGAATAAACCTCAACCCAGACCAGATCTGCCAACTTCTGGATCTCTGCCTGAGCAGCCCAGTGACCAGAACAGAGGGGGGCCCTACAGGCAGAAACATGGACGCCTTGGGCTAACCAACGCTACACATCGTGGCCCAATGGACCCCAGGACCCTTAACATACAAAGACTAATGACCACCACTAGCGTACGAGGCTTTGGTGACATCTTTGACATTCTTAATTCAACAACCACCATCAACACTCCCAACGTCCCGTCAGTGGGGCAGCTAGCTGGGCTCTGAACGCCCCAACAGTGGGGCAGCTAGCTGGGCTCTGAACGCCCCAACAGTGGGGCAGCTCGCTGGGCTCTGAACGCCCCAACAGTGGGGCAGCTAGCTGGGCCCTGAACGCCCCAACAGTGGGGCAGCTAGCTGGGCTCTGAACACCCCAACAGTGGGGCAGCTCGCTGGGCTCTGAACGCCCCAACAGTGGGGCAGCTAGCTGGGCCCTGAACGCCCCATCATTGGGGCAGCTAGCTGGGCTCTGAACACCCCATCATTGGGGCAGCTAGCTGGGCCCTGAACGCCCCAACAGTGGGGCAGCTAGCTGGGCTCTGAACGCCCCATCATTGGGGCAGCTAGCTGGGCTCTGAACGCCCCATCATTGGGGCAGCTAGCTGGGCCC
>CM023616.1:21533537-21603537 GCA_013358685.1 Antennarius maculatus
CAAGGAGAAAGGAGGAAAGAATCAAAGTGTGTGTGTGTGTGTGTGTGTGTGTGTGTGTGTGTGTGTGTGTGTTTTCTACAACATTCTTCAAACTATTGTTCATGTTTTAAATCTATTGATGATGATGATGATCCTTCCTCCTCCTCTTCCTCACCTCCTTATCGCTCCATCTCGCTCTTCCTCCTCTTCCGTCTCCGGGGAAACGAGGGGAAACTTTCTCTGGTCCCCCCCTCGGGTGTCAGATGTCGTCCACAGCTGGAAACCCTTCAGCGGGACAGGAAGTCTGGGGGGGTGGGGTGGGGGGGGCTTCATCCCGACTGATGAAGATGAGCTCAGACCAATGCTAACGATGCTAACAGCTAATGATGCTATCAGCTTTTAGCTGTCAGAATCTGTCGGTACCAAACATGAAGAGAACCCCCAACACACACACACACACACACACACACACACACACACACACACACACACACACACACACACACACACACACACACACACACACATGAACTAATTGAGTTATAAATAATAAATAAGTATCTGTTAAAATAAAGTTGAGAAAAACAAAATTTAACAAATTATTTTCATGAATTTGAATTAACGACAAATAAAAATAATGACAGAACCAAAGGTCAAAGGTCAAGAGGCTTTTTAAAACTGTTCTTATAAAGAGAAATTTTCTTTTCATACTAAAATCAACTTTTTCACAACTTAATCAAACACATTGATCTGATTGGCTGTTTTAAAATATTTAAATTCAAATTTCAAATTGGAAGATCTTTTAGAATTATATTTTAAATTAGTTTCATAATTTTATATTAATTTTATTTTAAATAATTTATCGGATCTAATTTTTTTTCAAGTGGAATCAGTCAGAAATTAGTTTTCTGTCATTTTTTAAAAATTTAGGATAAATCACGCTGGATTAATCTGGATTAATCCAGATGAAAGTGGATATGTTTGGATTAATCCAAATTAATGTGGATTATTCTGGATTTATTCAGGTTAAAGTGGATCATTCTGGATTAATCCAGATTAAAGTGGATTATTGTGAATTAATCAAGATTAGAGTGGATCAATCGGGATTAGAGTGGGTTATTCTGCTTCTTGGCGGCTCGTCTCTGAAGCAGAACTTTGTTACTTTGGGTTCTTCTTGGCAGAAGCTGAAGCGGATGTTTTCCTGACGCTGAAACGTGAGCCTTGATGCTCAGGAGGGCCCCGCTGGGGGGCCCCGGTCCCCCGGGGCGCCGCAGGAGGAGCATCTCCATTACAGAAGCTTTTAAAAGCTCAGGATTAGGATTAGCAGCGGGCCTTTGAGCGACGGACAGCCGACAGGAAACGCTTTCAGCCGGAGTTCAGGAGACGTTTGAGTCGTCGGTTCCTTCAAAGAACCGGAAAAAAAGTTGAATCTGAAGATTCACACGAATCAGTGACAAAAAGAAGTAAAAGATTTTGTTCTAAATGTGAAATATTTGTTTTTAAAATGATGAACGAACTCCAGGCGAGTTCTGTTGGATCGTTTGAGTCGTTCACGCAAAGAAAAAAAAGTTTTACCATAGGACAAATAAACACTTAATTTACTTCAAGTTTATTTTACTTTTTAAAGTTTATTTTACTTGATGTGAGTTTATTGTACTTAATTTAAGATGATTTGACTTTATTCATGTTTATTTAAGTTTGTTTAAGTTAATTTTACTTTTTGTAAGTTTATTTGACTTTAGTTAAGTTTGTTTGACTTAATTTAAATTTATTTTACTTTAGAGGAGCGTTGTTCCTCTGAGAGTCTGTTTGTTTGTTGTGTGTTTTGGGTTTTTTTTTTGGGGGGGGGGGGGGATTCCTGTCACTCTCCAGCTTCAGTTTTACAACATATAATTCAATATATTTAATTATCGAACCTCAGCAACTTTAAACTGTTTAATTAAATTAACAAAGTTTAAACTGTTAAATTATGCTAATAAAGTTTAAAACCTTCAAATTAATTATCGAATCAAATTAATGATTTTAAATTGTTAATTTGAATTAATTAAATTTAAACTGTTAAATTAAAGGATTTAAGGTTCAAATGTTAAATTAAAGGAATGAAGGTTTAAATAAATTCAATGAATGACGGTTAAACTGTTAAAATTCTTCTTTTAGATGAATTTGTTAAAACTGAATCTGGTCTCAGTTTGTTTAAATCCAACTTAATGAACCTGAAAAAACAAACAAACTGAAAGTGTTTGAGGTTAATTGAATGTAAATGAAGGTAATTAATAATCATTTACAGTGATTATCGGACTCCTCCTCCAATCAGTGTTCAGATAAGCTTCTGTTTGCCTTCATTCTCCAGAAGTACGGAAGCTGATTTCTGCCAAAACTGATCGACCGCCTGTAAAGTTTAGTGTTTCTCCTGCAACTTATTTTTACACATGTATTATTAAAATTTTTTTCTTTTTTAATGAGATTTTTTTTGTGATTACAAAAGTTAAACTTTAGTAGCTTTAAGAGTTTTTTTGTGTTGAATGTTTTAAAACGAAAACTTAAATTTACTTTTTTATGTATTATTATGTTATATTAATAACACAATTAATTAATAATTAATTAATTCTTATGTTAGAATTGTTTTAACTGTTTTAATTTGAATTTATTAAATTCAGGTAAATTAACCTTATTTTACGTTTTCCTTGCAGATCAAACAATTTAGTTTTAAAATTATGTTTCTGAAGTTTTCCAAAACGTTTTTTTATACGTTTTTATGAGTAAAAACATTTGTTAGATTTTGTTTGTTTGCTGTTAACATATGAACATCTTCTTGTTTAAAATAACTTGGAATAAAAAAGTTTCCTCACTTCAATGTGACAGATTTTAAATTTTCTGCTGCTTCACATTTTAAACTTGATGAATAAAAAAAAAATCAATAAAGTTTGTTTCGAAGTGATGAGATTTTTTTGTCTTAATAAAATGAGAACTTGTTGTTGTCTAAAATATCACCAATAAAACAATAAAATTGTTTCTGTGACTCTTATCTTTCAGTTTTGACCAAAAGAAGCCTCCATACATTTAAGACAAAAGGTTTCATGTTAAAACAAGACAAATAACTTTTGATTAAAAAAATGAAAGTTTTTTTCTGGAAATTACGGGGAAAAAAATCAATGCATACAATTGTATGAATTTATGAACTTAACTTCACACTGATTTTCTGGAATTACAACAAAAAAACTTCTTCATTCTTTTAAAGAAATTAAACATTAATGTAATTAATGTTTAATAGAACATCATTCTATTATCAGATGTTTTCGCTATAAAATTAAAATTGTTGTCATAATTTAATTTACATAAACTAGTTTTCATACATTTTGGTTACGAGACATAAAAATCATTTGCTGGGTGGTTGAAAAGCTGGAGCTCGTCCAATCAGGAGGCCTCAGACTGTTTGAAATAAAAAAAACAAACAACTGAATTAAATCATGATTTGACTTCATATTTGATTTATTTTCGGGATTAAAACTCTGGAATCTTAATTTACAATCCAAATTTAATCTTTATCAATAATCTATCATTTTTACTTTTATTGTTAGTTTTTTTCCTATTTCTTACCTATAGTCTTTACATATTTATTATTTTATCTATTTTATTTAGTGAATCTTTTTTCTCGTCTATATTGATTCTCGACAATTTGTATCTATAATGTATAATCTATCATCTATCGATACATAGATAACAGTTTCTTCTCCTCTTTTATTCCCTCCTTCCTTTCTTATGAGTTTGGAGATTTAACTAAAACAAAAGAAAAGTGAAACGAGCTCCGACCTCCTCCTCTTCCTCCTCCTCTTCCTCCTTCTCTTCCTCCTCCTCCTCCTCTTCTTCCTCCTCCTCCTCCTCTTCCTCCTCCTCGTCCTCCTCCTCCTCCTCTTCTTCCTCCTCCTCCTCCTCTTCTTCTTCCTCCTCCTCTTCCTCCTCCTCTTCCTCCTCCTCCTCCTCTTCTTCCTCCTCCTCCTCCTCTTCCTCTTCCTCCTCCTCTTCCTCCTCCTCTTCCTCCTTCTCTTCCTCCTCCTCTTCCTCCTCCTCCTCTTCCTCCTCCTCTTCCTCCTCCTCCTCCTCCTCTTCCTCCTCCTCTTCCTCCTCCTCTTCCTCCTCCTCTTCCTCCTTCTCTTCCTCCTCCTCTTCCTCCTCCTCCTCCTCTTCCTCCTCCTCCTCCTCTTCCTCCTCCTCTTCCTCTTCCTCCTCCTCTTCCTCCTCCTCTTCCTCCTCCTCTTCTATCTCAGATGCCAACTTAAACCTGAAAGACAGAACTCGATCTGAACCCTCTCCAAACTGTGATTGGTCCCCCCCCTCCCTGGCGGTGCGCACCGCTGCGCCTCCGCGCCGCTCCTGGAGCCTCTTTAACATATTCCGACCCACGTGACCCGCGGAAGGTGGATCGCCTCCTCTATAAAGCCCCCTGCACACGGCCGCGGAGGAGGAGGACGCGGGGTTTCCCCTCTGAAGGTGAGTCTCTCTCCGCTCCACACCCCCACACCGGACCGGGTTCGAACCTCCTTCCTCTTCCCTCCTCCCTGATTTATTACCACTGCTCCGTAACCGCAGGGCGCCGGGGGGATGGGGGTGGTGGTGATGGTTGGGGGGGGGGCAGCCCCCTGAACTGTACCTGTAAAGGCGCACAACCGAACCGACAAGCCGGCGCACGTCACCAGTAAAACTACTTGGAATAGTTGACGCACCGGGAAGCTTTGCCTTCCTTATCCGCGGAAAACACACACACACACACACACACACACACACACACACACACACACACACACCGAACTAACACACTTTTTCCTCCCGCGCGCGCAGGTTTCACACCGCTTTGACGACCCGGGACTCGACGCGCCCTCGCCCCCGGACGGACCCTCTTTACGCGCGGACGCAGGTGCATGCTGGGAGCGGGACCGGCTCGGAGATGTCGTCCTGGGACCGGTTCGGGGTGCTGCCGGCTCTGGCCGCCCCGCTCACCGCGCTCCTGTCCGCCGCGCTGCTGCTGGCGCTGACCCGCCGGCTGTGGAGCCTCCGCTGGACCCTGACCCGCGACCCGGACAGCAGCCTGCCGCTGCCGAGGGGCTCCATGGGGTGGCCCCTGATCGGAGAGACCTTCCACTGGCTGTTCCAGGTGAGACACGAGCTGGGGGGTTTGGGGAGGGGTATCTGGGTTTTTAAACATCTGGGTTCGATCCGGTATCGATGCGGATTCTTGCGCGGGGACGTTCGGCTGCGGATGCGACGTGTGCGGACTTGATGCTCGGCGGCTGCTTCCTCCCGGGGGGGGGCAGAAACAGACGGTTTCTGTTCAACACCCCCCCCCATGTGTCGCTTTAGCGCTGAGGAATGCGGCCCCTTCGCTCCTCACCGGGAGTCGATCCGGATCACGTGACGACTCCCGGTGAAAGTGTGTGTGTGTGTGTGTCCCCCCCCCCACAGGGCTCCGACTTCCACATCTCGCGCCGGAAGCGTCACGGAAACGTGTTCAAGACCCACCTGCTGGGGAAGCCCGTCATCCGGGTGACGGGGGCCGACAACATCCGTAAGATCCTCCTGGGGGAGCACAGCCTGGTGTGCACCCAGTGGCCCCAGAGCACCCGCATCATCCTGGGCCCCCACACCCTGGTCAACTCGGTGGGGGACATGCACAAGAGGAAGAGGAAGGTAAGCCTGGGGGGGTCGGTGGGTGGGTGGGTGGGGTTCTGCTCCTCTCAGGTGGACCCTAACCTGTAGAGATACAAACCAATCAACTACAACTCCCAGGGTGCTTTGGGTTTATTGTTAGCTTTAGGGTTAAATTTAGGAGTTAGGTTTAAGTTTAGGGTTTAGGGTTAGGTTTAAGGTTAAGTTTAGGGTTTAGGGTTAGGTTTAAGGTTAAGTTTACGGGTTAAGTTTAGGGGTTAAGTTTAGGGGTTAGGGTTAAGTTTAGGGGTTAAGTTTAGGGGTTAGGGTTAAGTTTAGGGGTTAGGGTTAAGTTTAGGGGTTAAGTTTAGGGGTTAGGGTTAAGTTTAGGGGTTAGGGTTAAGTTTAGGGGTTAAGTTTAGGGGTTAGGGTTAAGTTTAGGGTTAGTTTTAGGTTTAGGGTTCAGTCCCAAACGTTAAAATGTGTCAGTTGGACTGAAACCCGCTCTTCTTCTTTTTTTACTTCCTGTCCCATTTCATTATCACCCTTCCTGTCCCCCCCACCCCACCTTGCTACGCCCCCTTTGGTTCTGGGGCGTCGCCCGCCCCATTCCTGGTTAGAACTGTTTACGACGCCTCTCTTTCTTTCCGTTTCCCCTCCCCAGATCCTGGCGAAGGTGTTCAGCCGGGGGGCTCTGGAGTCCTACCTGCCCCGCCTGCAGGATGTGGTCCGGTCTGAGATCTCTAAGTGGTGCTCGGAGCCGGGCTCCGTCGACGTCTACGCCGCCGCCCGGTCACTGACATTCCGGATCGCCGTGGGCGTCCTGCTGGGGCTGCAGCTGGGGGAGGACCGGATCATCTACCTGGCCAAGATCTTCGAGCAGCTGATGAACAACCTGTTCTCACTGCCGATCGACGCCCCGCTCACCGGACTCCGCAAGGTGACCAACCCTTCTTCTTCGTCTTCGTCGGTGCCTCGGCACCGTCCTGCCGTCAGTCGGTTGACCAGTCCGTGTTCCGTGTGGTTTCGCCTCCAGGGCATCAAGGCGAGGGAGATCTTACACGCCAACATGGAGAAGATCATCGAGGAGAAGATGGCGCGGCAGCAGGCGGAGGACGAGTACCACGACGCCTTCGACTACATGCTGTCCAGCTCCAAGGAGCTCGGACACCGGCTGGACATCCAGGAGCTGAAGGTACCCCAGAGACGGTGGAGAAGGTCCCCCCAACGTCCGGTCAGGAAGCTGATGGCGTTCGTTCTGTCCTTCTTTGCAGGAAACGGCGGTGGAGTTGATCTTCGCCGCTCACTCCACCACCGCCAGCGCCTCCACGTCGCTCATCCTGCAGCTGCTTCGCCACCCGGCGGTGGTGGAGCAGGCCAGGGCTGAGCTGGAGGCCGAGGGCCTCAGCTACGAGGGCCACGGGGGTGGAGCCACGGAGAAAGACGAGGGAGGAGATGCTGAGTCCAGCAGTCAACTGAACCGGGGCATTCGGACCCCTGGGGGTCCTTCCCAGGTGCCGCACTTGACCTTGGACAAGCTGAGTCAGCTCCAGTACCTGGACTGCGTGGTCAGAGAGGTGCTGCGCTTCCTGCCGCCAGTCTCCGGCGGCTACCGGACCGCCCTGCAGACTTTTGAGTTAGACGTAAGTTCACGTCGTTGGTGTGCGGGGTTGAGATGGCTGAGCAGGGGCGGGGCTACTGATGGGATTTTGCTCTGAAATCCAACTTTGTTTGCTTAAAAACAATTGAAGTAGGCCCATATATCATGTGGCTCCTGTGGCCCCGCCCCTTGACATCAGATTGTCACTGAGCTCAGACGTTTAGACAGCAGGAGTTTCAATTTTTGGGGGATTTTGTTGCAAAACTTAGTTGAAAACATGCAAAAACCACAACAAATAACGCTAACAAGCTAACAGGTTACACGTACTACTAAAACAGTTGGTTGTGTTCAATGCAGAGTTTCAACTCGTGCGGGAAAATCAGGAAAGAAGGCGACAATGAGTTCCGTTCCGTCTTGGGGGGTCGGCGCTGCTTCGGGTTCTACAGCCTGAGAACCGTGTGGGGACCTCCTGCCGAGGAGAACTCCACCTCTCTTTAATCCCACAGCATGCCTGGCTGACCTGCACCACCCAAAAACATAAAGGGGTGTCGCCCCTATGTGCCCCCCCCTCCGTTAGGCCTTAAAAACCCCTACCCTGCCCTCGCTCTGCCCCCAATTTGCTGCATCTCCTGCCAAAGCACCAGGTTTAAACTGAGGGTAGAAGAATTCCTAGAAGACTATTGTGGCGCTCGGCGCCATTGACGCTCCTCTTTCTCTGGACGCGCCCCCCCCCAGCTCAGGAATAATCGCTGAACGTGTCATTATTCCAGCTCGTTCAAGGGTGACTTGTCAGAATGGGAAATCCCGACTGTGCAGCCAAAATAAGGAAACGGTCGTCTTGTGAAGAACTCCGGATTAGCAGAATGAAAGACCAACCATCCGGTTGGATCCCCAACATCCTGTCAGAACGGGTTCTGGACTTAGAACTTTTTCTCGGATGAACCTTTTCACTGATTTGCCCTTTTTTCCTACAGGGTTACCAGATCCCCAAAGGCTGGAGCGTCATGTACAGCATCCGGGACACCCACGAGACTGCGGAGGTCTTCCAGAGCCCGGAGCTGTTCGACCCGGACCGCTTCGGCCTGGACCGGGAGGAGAGTCGCTCATCCCGGTTCAGCTACGTCCCGTTTGGCGGCGGTGTGCGGAGCTGCATCGGGAAGGAGTTGGCGCAGGTGATCCTAAAGACTCTGGCAGTGGAGCTGATTGGAACCTGCCGATGGACTCTGGCCACGGACACATTTCCCAAGATGCAAACGGTTCCCATCGTTCACCCGGTCAACGGGTTGCACGTGCATTTCAGGTACGACTACCCGCATTAGACCCAACAATACCCAACAATACCCAATGCCTGCCCCCCCCTCCCTGGACTAGATGCAGGTCGGACCCTTCGGACATGAAGGAGGTTTGGTCCCAACTGATTGGTCCAAACCTAAGAAACCACTTCCTGTTGTTGAATAAATGAATTTTTAACAGCTGATATGCTTTCCTTCAAACCATTTCCAACCTTTTACCATAATTTGCATTTATTTAAAGTTGTTTTAAAGTTTCCTCAGTGGTAAAGAAGCCGAGTTCACATGAAATCAGAAACCCACACCAGGAAAGACTTTTCATGAAGGGACCGGAACCAGGACAGAGACTACGAACACCCCAAGTGGACTGAACGGACTCAAACAACACCTGGTCAGCTGATCACCAGAGATTAAACCCGTTCTGGGTTCGCTCTGGTGAACCAGGACCGCCAAACAGAACTATGAATATTCCAGAGGTCACAGATATTTCACATTGCTTGAAGTGGGGACAGGGATGGAGGGACGCCAACCCATGATGCTTTGGATGATGGCTCGTTCCTTCTCAGAGCTCCTTGCGCCGTGGGAAGTTCTCCGCCACAAAGATTTCTCTGATGGAACTTGCACTTGACTTTGAGTCCCTGATCCCACCACCAGCAGCTACCTGAGCATCAAGCTCACAACGCAACCCGACTGTTTAGCTCCATATGAATGTACTCTATAACCTGAACTGTGCTATGATGTGCGTATCAAATGAAGTAGCGTTACGAATAAGCTGTATTTAAATGCAGATGTGTAATTTTTGACTTGTTGTAATTCTGAGTAGATAGACGTGAACCTGTACTGTAGGACCTGTCCAGAGATCCTGGTTTCACTGCTAGAACGTAGAATCCTTTGGTTGTGTAGAGCAGCTTTAACGGGAGTAACGATTGGTCGGATTTTTAGGACGGTTCCAGTTGGTTTTGAAGCCTTTTTAGTCGCGCTGTGAAAACGAACGGATAGATGGGTTTATGGAAGGAGATAGCACTTTCTCTGCTTTTAAGGAGTCTGCAAATATTTGTCCTATTTGCGCGTTCACTTGTGTTTCACATGTAGCTGCTGTACAGTTCAAGAGTAAACTGGAAGGTGATAAACATGTTGTTTTGTTTCAGTTCAGTTTTAATGTTTATTTACTGAAGAATCAAAAATTTTACACGGTCATGAAGTCATTTGGGTTCATGCTAGCTAACTTAGCAACAACTTGTACGGGTAAAAAGGAGGGGGAAAAACAGCAGCCTTCCATCACAGCTCTGATATTTGTATAAATTCTATGCAGATGATGCAACAACTTACTTCTTAATTGCAAAGAACCATAAACTGGTAACAAACTGGTGTCAAGGTAGCAAAGATCTACAACCAGGAGCTCCATCATAGACCAGCCGATCCAAAGTCTGTTTGATTTTCATGGAATTAGAATAATCCCACCAACAAACAAGTAAACAAACAAACAAACAAACAAACCACCTCCTAGAACAGGGTTGTCAAAGTCATTTTCACCGAGGGCCGTCCAAAACGTTTTTGGTCGCTTTGGGTTTTAATTGTCCATCTGAACACATTTGAACCTTCTTACAAATAAAAACCAAGCGTGCCACCGAGGTCACGGCTCCGGTCGCCACCCCCCCTCCCAGCTGACGCCTTCGCTAACCGACAGAAAATAAAAGGGATCCAACGGGCCTAGCCTAATTACGTCCGTTGCAGGAACCCGTCGCTCCGCCGAGGTCGTTATCTGATGGACGCTCAGCCGCCGTGAACTCTGAGCGTTTTGAACCGGAGTTCATGCCGGTGCCACTGGGGGGTCAGCGACCGGTCAGCTGATAGAAGGGTGCATGGGAACCAGAAGGGAGGGGGGGGGGGGGCCCCAGCGCGGCACAACAAAACAGTCATTACTGGGTTATACAACACGGGCAACCCGAGACTCTCTGGCGTCCTCTATGGGCGGAAGTCAGACAGTTTAAATACACACTGTTGTTGCCCTCCTGGTTCAGGATCAGGGCCCAGACGGGGGTCAGATGGTCGTTGGTTCCAGCCCTCGGCGCGTGGGGGCAGATATTTACCCCCAGCTTGTGTTTGCTTTCAGTTTATTTCCGTCGCCGCTGCTGTCACAGGAAAAACCACAACGCTGCAATTTTGGTGGTTTCTCTTTTTTTTGCACTTGGAATTGAACGTTTACTTTGCCGGTTTTATGCTGAGTCAGCGTCACGGACCTGCAGGACTGCATTGTGTGACTTCAGGGATAAAAACGGACCAAAGAGGAGCTCATTCATCCGACCAGAGCCGATACGAACGCTGGTTTTATTGTTGCAAAGAAAACAATATTTAGACGTTCCTCCTCCAACATTAATGTTCATTTTAGTCTGAAACCAACAAACGAGTTTAGGATGAGACCAAAATACGAGTGAGGTCCGTTCTGCTCGTGTCCCTCCAGCAGGTTCTGCAGAACCTACCAGAACCTCGCGGATGTCAACTCATCACCTCCTGGAGCTCCAAACCAAAGATTCACAACAGGAGAGATTTAAATCATCGAGGTTTTAGAAAAACTGAGCGACCTGAAGTAACCTCAGGTCGGATACAGGGAAACAGTCCAGGTTCACACAGTGAAACAGTCCAGGTTCAGGTTCACGCAGTGAAACAGTCCAGGTTCACGCAGTGAAACAGTCCAGGTCCACGCAGTGAAACAGTCCAGGTTCACGCAGTGAAACAGTCCAGGTTCACGCAGTGAAACAGTCCAGGTCCACGCAGTGAAACAGTCCAGGTTCACGCAGTGAAACAGTCCAGGTCCACGCAGTGAAACAGTCCAGGTTCACGCAGTGAAACAGTCCAGGTCCAGATTTACAAGGTGAAACCTTTTGGAGTAAAACTTCAAGCGGCACCTCTAGTGGTGACATCACGTCCATGAGGGCGGAGTCTCTGAATCAAAGGCCATCATTGGTTCAGGTGACCAGTGTGTGACCGGTGGTGCGTCATGAAGCTTCCTGTCTCTTGAGATTGTTGAGGTTCGAGTTCAGTGACTTCCTGCTGCCTCCAGCTAGCGATGCTAATGACACTGCTGACCATGCTAACGAGACAATTGAAGACATTTATTTCCTCGTTCTTTTGTGTGTTTCTGAACAAAACGACAAAAACGGTGTTTGAACGTCGGTTCATAACAGAAACCAAACCCAGATGAGGATTCTGGGGTTTCAGGACGACTGTTAGCTTACCGCTACAGGAAGTCGACTCTGAAGGTGCGGTTGAATCGGTCCAGGTGGGTGAACCCTGGACGGCGATGCCGTCGGAGGAGGGGAAGGAGGTGGTGGAGGTGGGGGGGTCAGACACACAGTAGATAATTACTGGCTTTGTCAGACAACATCTGTTATGTTAGCATTCCAGCCGTCAGCCTGAGGAGCAAAACAAGGCCAGACACACGGGGGCCGCCCCGGGCCTGCGCCGGGCTCTCCCTGGACACGTCTGACCGCACGGTCAGCCAGGAGGTCGCAAGTTCAAAACCCTGTCTGCCCCGCTGCAGTGTCCTTGACCAAGACCGTCCCCCCGAGGCTGACTGTGACCTCTGACCTTTACGTGACCTTTACATGGACCCGTCCCTTCTTCAGCTAACAAGACTCTCGACCTGAAGACGAGTTACGATCCTGAGGAAGAGGTCAAGGTGATGTCGTCGAACGCCTAACCAACGCACTCCTGTTTGGTTTATGAGGCTGTTGTTTCCATGGTGACGATTCTGCGTCGGATCATTTTGGGTCACATTCCAAAGACGACAATTACAGTCATTCATACATACAACAAAAAAAAGGGCACAAGGTTCTGTGGTTGAACCTCTGTTAACCCACTTTAGGTTACATCATCAGGACACAGAATGCGTCTCCATGGTTACGCAGATCTGATCAAACTAAATCATTCATTCAAAGCAGTTTTGGCGTTCGGTCCAGAAGCGTCTAAACATCTTTTTTCTCGTTCACTTTTGTCACATCTCAAAAACTTTATTTATTCTGACTTTATTTATTCTGACTTTATCTATTCTGCCTTTATTTATTCTGCCTTTATTTATTTTGACTATATTTATTCTGACTTCATCTATTCTGACTATCTATTCTGACTTTATTTATGCTGACTTTATTTATGCTGACTTTATTTATGCTGACTTTATCTATTCTGACTTTATCTATTCTGCCTTTATTTATTTTGACTATATTTATTTTGACTTTATTTATGCTGACTTCATCTATTCTGACTTCATCTATTCTGACTTTATTCTGACTTTATCTATTCTGACTATCTATTCTGACTTTATTTATGCTGACTTTATTTATGCTGACTTTATTTATTCTGACTTTATCTATTCTGACTTTATCTATTCTGCCTTTATTTATTTTGACTATATTTATTCTGACTTTATTTATTCTGACTTCATCTATTCTGACTTCATCTATTCTGACTTTATTCTGACTTTATCTATTCTGACTATCTATTCTGACTTTATTTATGCTGACTTTATTTATGCTGACTTTATTTATGCTGACTTTATCTATTCTGACTTTATCTATTCTGCCTTTATTTATTTTGACTATATTTATTCTGACTTTATTTATGCTGACTTTATTTATTCGGAGACGAACAATCATTTCCCGCTGAATGTTGATAGGTTAAAGTTCCGACCTGACTTTGGGGGTGGAGTCACGCCTGTCGGGACGCTGGTGCTGATGCTTCCTGATGGTTCCGGACTTACGGGCTGCATACCAGAGTTCAGTTCATGAGTTCAGGTGAACTCCGTCGGGGCACCACACCCAACCGGTGAGTGTGTGTCCTCACGCATTAGTGTTCCTGCTGGAGCTGAGGCCCCGCCCACACAGGTGCTTTCACTTATTCTGCCTGATTGGACCTCCATATGGGCGTGGCCAGATGGAACAAATGAGCCCTCTGAACTCGGAGGGTGTTTTTCCAGGTGTTTTATATTTAAATGTAGAATTAATGCGACCCAATGTCTAAATTCTGATTGGACGAGAAAACTCAGCTGAATCTGATGGGTTCAAATGAAATCAGAGGGTGGTGTCATAAAACATTAGGATGACTCAGCTGATGATGTCATTTTACTTCACTGTTTGAGGAGGCAGGTGAGGTGGGCGTCGGCCTTGATATAAACCTGCCCCGCCCCCGCCGCCCAACTGGTCCCAGCCAGGTCACATGCTGGTGTCGCCGCCGTTCACCTGGAACGACCTGCCGGACCAGATCCAGACGTCACGTCTCACCTTTACAGACGTTATTTTTAGACGTCTTTTTTTTAGACGTTTAGCTTCAGATGTTCCTGCTTCTGTTTGACGGGATGCAGAATGGAATGGTTCCAGGAGGGGGGGGGGGGCAGGGGGGCAGGGGGGCATGGGTGGAAAACACCTGGAAAGGTCTGCTAGTGACGAGGTGCAGGCGGTGTGTCTGAACGGCTGCTCCTGAAGCCGGTCCGGTCCGTCAGAGGTGGACGGGAACGGACCCCTGGGGGTCCGAGCCCAACGGGCCGTGGCATTCCTGTAGGGAGGCTTGTGTTGATTGGCTGTCTGGGCTCCCAGCCTACGAATCCAAACACGGAGGGGTCAGGACCCTGCCTGTTTGTTTAAGGGTGAGATAGGTGTCACGGCGGCGGGCTTAGAGACCAGTGGTGGGGTTAACCCCCCAGCGGCGCCGGGCACAACCGGCTCAGGAATGACAACAAACACGGTCGGAGTGTTGCTCCGGATAATTTGTTGGTGTTTTCCCAAAGCCGGGGCTTCACTGATCACACAGAACGTTTGACTCCATCAGTGTTCACGTTCCGCCGCCGCCCCCCCTCCAACCCCACCTGCCCCCCACCGGCCCCCATTGGTCCCCCGTGCCCCCCCCCCGGCCCCGGTTCTGGTTCCTTTTTGTTTTGTTTGTTCTGGTTCCAGAACCTGGTCCCATTGAAGAGGACGCGACCTCATGACAAACCGGCGACGCCTTTAACTGGATTGGACGGGAGCCTTATTATAAACCAATCAGGTTTCAGGTGTGAACCTGGACTGTTTCACTGTGTGAACCTGAACCTGGACTGTTTCACTGCGTGAACCTGGACTGTTTTACTGTGTGGACCTGGACTGTTTCACTGCGTGGACCTGGACTGTTTCACTGTGTGGACCTGGACTGTTTCACTGCGTGAACCTGAACCTGGACTGTTTCACTGCGTGAACCTGGACTGTTTCACTGCGTGAACCTGGACTGTTTCACTGCGTGAACCTGGACTGTTTCACTGCGTGAACCTGGACTGTTTCACTGCGTGAACCTGGACTGTTTCACTGCGTGAACCTGGACTGTTTCACTGCGTGAACCTGAACCTGGACTGTTTCACTGCGTGAACCTGGATTGTTTCACTGCGTGAACCTGGACTGTTTCACTGCGTGAACCTGGACTGTTTCACTGCGTGAACTTGAACCTTGACTGTTTCACTGCGTGAACCTGGACTGTTTCACTGTGTGAACCTGGACTGTTTTACTGTGTGGACCTGGACTGTTTCACTGCGTGGACCTGGACTGTTTCACTGTGTGAACCTGAACCTGGACTGTTTCACTGTGTGAACCTGAACCTGGACTGTTTCACTGCGTGAATCTGGACTGTTTCACTGCGTGAACCTGGACTGTTTCACTGTGTGAACCTGGACTGTTTTACTGCGTGGACCTGGACTGTTTCACTGTGTGGACCTGGACTGTTTCACTGTGTGGACCTGGACTGTTTCACTGCGTGGACCTGGACTGTTTCACTGCGTGAACCTGGACTGTTTCACTGTGTGAACCTGGACTGTTTTACTGCGTGTACCTGGACTGTTTCACTGTGTGTACCTGGACTGTTTCACTGTGTGGACCTGGACTGTTTCCCTGTGAACCTGGACTGTTTCACTGCGTGAACCTGGACTGTTTCACTGTGTGGACCTGGACTGTTTCACTGCGTGAACCTGGACTGTTTCACTGCGTGAACCTGGACTGTTTCACTGCGTGAACCTGAACCTGGACTGTTTCACTGCGTGAACCTGGATTGTTTCACTGCGTGAACCTGGACTGTTTCACTGCGTGACCCTGGACTGTTTCACTGCGTGAACCTGGACTGTTTCACTGCGTGAACCTGAACCTTGACTGTTTCACTGCGTGAACCTGGACTGTTTCACTGCGTGAACCTGGACTGTTTTACTGTGTGGACCTGGACTGTTTCACTGCGTGGACCTGGACTGTTTCACTGTGTGAACCTGAACCTGGACTGTTTCACTGCGTGAACCTGGACTGTTTCACTGCGTGAACCTGGAATGTTTCACTGTGTGAACCTGGACTGTTTTACTGCGTGGACCTGGACTGTTTCACTGTGTGGACCTGGACTGTTTCACTGTGTGGACCTGGACTGTTTCACTGCATGGACCTGGACTGTTTCACTGCGTGAACCTGGACTGTTTTACTGCGTGGACCTGGACTGTTTCACTGTGTGGACCTGGACTGTTTCACTGCGTGGACCTGGACTGTTTCCCTGTGAACCTGGACTGTTTCACTGCGTGAACCTGGACTGTTTCACTGCGTGAACCTGGACTGTTTCACTGCGTGGACCTGGACTGTTTTACTGCGTGGACCTGGACTGTTTCACTGCGTGGACCTGGACTGTTTCACTGCGTGTACCTGGACTGTTTCACTGCGTGTACCTGGACTGTTTCACTGTGTGGACCTGGACTGTTTCACTGCGTGGACCTGGACTGTTTCACTGCGTGAACCTGGACTGTTTCACTGTGTGGACCTGGACTGTTTCACTGCGTGAACCTGGACTGTTTCACTGCGTGAACCTGGATTGTTTCACTGCGTGAACCTGGACTGTTTCACTGCGTGAACCTGGACTGTTTCACTGCGTGAACCTGGACTGTTTCACTGCGTGAACCTGGACTGTTTCACTGCGTGAACCTGGACTGTTTCACTGCGTGAACCTGGACTGTTTCACTGCGTGAACCTGAACCTGGACTGTTTCACTGCGTGAACCTGGACTGTTTCACTGTGTGAACCTGGACTGTTTTACTGTGTGGACCTGGACTGTTTCACTGCGTGGACCTGGACTGTTTCACTGTGTGGACCTGGACTGTTTCACTGCGTGAACCTGGACTGTTTCACTGTGTGAACCTGAACCTGGACTGTTTCACTGTGTGAACCTGAACCTGGACTGTTTCACTGCGTGAACCTGGACTGTTTCACTGCGTGAACCTGGACTGTTTCACTGTGTGAACCTGGACTGTTTTACTGCGTGGACCTGGACTGTTTCACTGCGTGAACCTGAACCTGGACTGTTTCACTGCGTGAACCTGGACTGTTTCACTGCGTGAACCTGGACTGTTTCACTGCGTGAACCTGGATTGTTTTACTGCGTGAACCTGGACTGTTTCACTGCGTGAACCTGGACTGTTTCACTGCGTGAACCTGGACTGTTTCACTGCGTGGACCTGGACTGTTTTACTGCATGGACCTGGACTGTTTCACTGCGTGGACCTGGACTGTTTCACTGCGTGAACCTGGACTGTTTAACTGTGTGGACCTGGACTGTTTCACTGCGTGAACCTGAACCTGGACTGTTTCACTGCGTGAACCTGGACTGTTTCACTGCGTGAACCTGAACCTGGACTTTTTCACTGCGTGAACCTGGACTGTTTCACTGCGTGAACCTGAACCTGGACTGTTTCACTGCGTGAACCTGGACTGTTTCACTGCGTGAACTTGGACTGTTTCACTGCGTGAACCTGAACCTGGACTGTTTCACTGCGTGGACCTGGACTGTTTCACTGCGTGAACCTGGACTGTTTCACTGCGTGGACCTGGACTGTTTCACTGCGTGGACCTGGAATGTTTCACTGCGTGAACCTGGACTGTTTCACTGCGTGAACCTGAACCTGGACTGTTTCACTGCGTGAACCTGGACTGTTTCACAGCATGAACCTGGACTGTTTCACTGCGTGAACCTGGACTGTTTCACTGCGTGGACCTGGACTGTTTCACTGCGTGGACCTGGAATGTTTCACTGCGTGAACCTGGACTGTTTCACTGCGTGAACCTGGACTGTTTCACAGCGTGAACCTGGACTGTTTCACTGCGTGAACCTGGACTGTTTCACTGCGTGAACCTGAACCTGGACTGTTTCACTGCGTGAACCTGGACTGTTTCACTGCGTGGACCTGGACTGTTTCCCTGTATCCGACCTGAGGTTACTTCAGGTCGCTCAGTTTATCTAAAACCTCGATGATTTAAATCTCTCCTGTTGTGAATCTTTGGTTTGGAGCTCCAGGAGGTGATGAGTTGACATCCGCGAGGTTCTGGTAGGTTCTGCAGAACCTGCTGGAGGGACACGAGCAGAACGGACCTCACTCGTATTTTGGTCTCATCCTAAACTTTTATTGTAACTCAAACACAGGAGCTGTAAAACTGGAATAAAAATGTAAACAAGTACGGTTGCCATGGTAACACCGACATATCATTCACCTTTGACATTTTAGGCTTCACCCCCTCGGCCCCCCCTCGTCTCCAGCGAGGATCCAGGATTTCTTTACCCTTAAACGTCCAATCAGCTTTCGGACACAGGCTCCGCCCTTCTTCGCCGTTTGTGTGTTTGCGCGTTTTTTTCAGCCCAGAAACCAGCGAAGAAGAACACGTGTTGACATCCTGGTTTGTTTGGGATCTTGTAGGCGTCTCTCAAACCTGGAGAGGAAGATGAGCGCTCACCTTCATCACGCGTGTGCACACGTGCAACAACACGCCAAGATCACAGATACACAACATCATGTGTCCAAAAATAACACACACTTCCCACGCGGCCGACGAGCCTCGACAATCACAACAGCGATTAGAGCGTCAACTCTTCACCTCGGCCTCAAACCGTCAGATCGGCCCCAGGGCCCCGGGACCCCGGGGCCCCAACCATAGGTGAGGATGAGACGGGCCGCCAGCCAATCCCGTCACGGGTGACACTGCAAAGCACATGCCGACACACACGTGTACCACCAACCAGCACATGTCAGGACGTGTCACACACACACACACACACACACACACACACACACACACACACACAGGGACCCGGTGAAGGTTTACCTGAGGACAGAGTTCTGATCGGGCCCTCAGGGGCCAAAATAGAATTATTCCCACAGCAGGTTATAAATAAGAGCTTTTACTTACTTTTGTCAGTTTGATCAAGCCAATCATTGATCAATGATCAATCATTATTCCCTTCCCATCTGCCCTTAAAGCGACAGCAATAATTATATAATTATATTTTAACTTTAATATTTAAACTACATAAATGAGTATATAAAACATAAAACTGTCATATTCATAATAAAATGCCCTAAAGCTTTATGATCTCTACTAGTGTGAACCCGTGGAAATTCCACGATAAAACAATGTCAGACCGCTGTGTCCGACGATTCATCGTGATTGGTTGTGAGCTTGATTGACAGGTTGTGGTTGGAGTTAAAAAGCGTGACACCGTGAGGTTTTCAAGTGAGTTTGTTCATATATATATAGGTGGGGAAAATATATGAAGAAATTAATAAGTTATCATTTATAATTTAAAGTTGAATCGACCCAATCGGGCAGCAGCGTGCAGACAGATGGCGCCACCTGGTGGTCATAACTGAGCCGACAGTAATCCATTACTCCTATGAGGCGGTGAGGAGCAGACAGTAATCTATTAGACAGCAGGCAGGTGGCGCCATCTGGTGGTCACATCCGGTTTTGTGTCTGGTTTTACAAAGGAGAGACCTCGGTCTGTTTGTTGATGATGGGTCTTCTCCGGGTTTGGGGATAAGGACGGTCTTGGCTTCTCTCCATACAGGTGGGACAGTTTTCTTTGCCAAGCATGAGTTCAGTGTCCTCCATCTAACCCTGTCTTCTGCATCCTCTTCTCTCACACCAACTACCTTCATGTCTTCTTTCACTACATCCATAAACCTCCTCTTTGGTCTTCCTCTAGGTTAGCGGTCCACAACCTTTTTATCTCCTCGGACCGGTTTCATCTAAGACAATATTTTCACGGACCGGTCTTCATTTTCTCGATAATCGTTATGGGTATTGGTAAGAAATAATTACATTAAAAACTGGATTGAAGTGACGACACTGATGAGGTTTATTTTGAAACATAGTGACTTACAATCAGTGCATTCAACGTAGGAGAAATACTGATCATTATCAATAAAAGGGTGAACAAGTCAGTCAAATAATAATAATTACAATAATGAGAATTAGTGATTGGGGACCGCTGATCTAGGGGTAACGGGAGACAATGACACCTGAAGTGTGTTCTGGACGTCCGGTCTACTCCAGTTTGGTTTTCTTTACGGTCACTGCAGAAAATCCCACTTCACAGAGACAGGAGGTTGGAAATGGAAGCAGGGTTTTCAATTCTTTTTGGGCGATCTGAGGGTAATCTGCCTTGACTTTAATCCAGCGGTTGTGGGCACTTAATCTAGGGGTAACCTCTCTCATGATCGAGACCTGTCAAGCGGGACAGACACACTCATTCGTCTGTGTGTCATTCCACACACACACACACACACACACACACACACACACGTCACTTTTGAAAATAAAGTATCATTCAGGCTGGAGTGTCTGAAAAGCTGATGAGGATCTTTAACAAACACCAGGTTCACGTGGATTTAGAGCCGGGCAACACCCTGAGACAAAGACTGGTCCACCCTAAAGACCCCACACCACACAGTCACAACAGCAATCTGGTGTATGCAGTGAAATGCAACACGGAATGCTCAGATGTCAACATGATGTGACGTGACCACACCCCACGGGGTTAATAAACCAGACACCTTCAGAACTGAAGAAGCTTCTTGGATGAGAGGAGAAACGTCTTCAGGAAACTTTAACGTCCAGTGGATCGACTTAAAACAGCTTCGGATAAACATGACCTGGATAACTGAGAACCTACACACACATCTGTGTGTGTGTGTGTGTGTGTGTGTGTGTGTGTTTTTGTTTTCTGGTGGCCTTTTCTTCAGCCCCCTCCTCCCCTCCCCCGTCCCCTTTATCCTCGTCTTCCTCCCTTTCTTTGACTGCTCCCTCGTTGCCACGGTGACTCGGAGGCGTGCTCCCTCGTTGCCACGGCGACTCGGAGGCGTGGAGCATCATGTGGTGAGAGCGGCGGCCTCACGTCCAACAGCAAACAGCAAACTTTACTTCTCTGCTCCGCCCACTACCGAACTTCAATCGAGGGGGCGGGGCTTGTGGATGAGGGACACTGGCTTGTGGGCGTCGCCGTGTCTCCTCTCCAGGACGTCCCGTGGAAACGGACGAGGGTCGGCGCCATCGTGTCAGATTTCATGGTCAGGTGAGAGAAATCCTCCACGGCTGACTGACTTGTTTACAGGTTTGTTTACAGGTTTGTTTACAGGTTTGTTTAGATGTTTGTTTACAGGTTTGTTTACAGGTTTGTTTACAGGTTTGTTTAGATCTTTGCTTAGATGTTTGTTTGTTTAGATGTTTGTGTAGATGTTTGTTTACAGGTTTGTGTAGATGTTTGTTTACAGGTTTGTGTAGATGTTTGTTTAGATGTTTGTGTAGATGTTTGTTTACAGGTTTGTTTAGATGTTTGTTTAGATCTTTGCTTAGATGTTTGTTTGTTTAGATGTTTGTGTAGATATTTGTTTGTTTAGATGTTTGTGTAGATGTTTGTTTACAGGTTTGTTTAGATGTTTGTTTACAGGTTTGTTTAGATCTTTGCTTAGATGTTTGTTTGTTTAGATGTTTGTGTAGATATTTGTTTAGATGTTTGTGTAGATATTTGTTTAGATGTTTGTGTAGATGTTTGTTTGTTTAGATGTTTGTGTAGATGTTTGTTTACAGGTTTGTTTAGATGTTTGTTTACAGGTTTGTTTAGATCTTTGCTTAGATGTTTGTTTGTTTAGATGTTTGTGTAGATATTTGTTTAGATGTTTGTGTAGATATTTGTTTGTTTAGATGTTTGTGTAGATGTTTGTTTACAGGTTTGTTTAGATGTTTGTTTACAGGTTTGTTTAGATGTTTGTTTACAGGTTTGTTGACATGTCAGTTCCTCTGTTGATTCAAAGACAAGGGAACCAGGACGGTTTAGTGAAAACAAGGAGTTGTTTCCATGACAACCTTTAAAAAAAACAGTTGTAGTGTTTTTGTTTGTTTGTTTACGAATTAGTGTGATAAAAGTGAACGTTTGAAGGCGGGTTCCAGATTGTTTCCACGGCAACAGTTACATTTCTAAAGAAGATCACCATGAAGAGGTGTCATATCGGGCATCATGTGACCTCGACACCAAAGGTCACATGACAGACGAGAAAATAATAAACTAATGTTCAGTCTTGGGAGAAAACAGGAAGTGCTTCCTGTGAGATCATGTGACTTCATCTTCATCATCAATCCTGTTCATTCAGACCTGTTAGTCCTGTGAATAAATGTTAGCATCATCGCTCCTGTTAGCATCGCTGCTCCTGTTAGCATCGCTTCTCCTGTTAGCATCGCTAATCGTGTTAGCATCGCCCTTCCTGTTAGCATCGCCCTTCCTGTTAGCATCACTGCTCCTGTTAGCATCATTGCTCCTGTTAGCATCGTCCTTCCTGTTAGCATCGCTGCTCCTGTTAGCTGTTTAGCTAACTGTTTATTTTCTCTCCAGCCACCATGAGCGTTTTTCCGTGCAACTTCTTCCTCCTCCTCATCCTCCTTCCCATCATCTGCGAGGCGAAACATCCGCATCATGAGGGAAAACCAGACAAGCCCCACCCACCTCAGACGCTCAGGCCCCGCCCCGTCCCCGCCTATGGGCGGCTGACCACCCGTGGGGGCCACCAGTGCACCTGGCGGACGTCTGGACGGGTTCTGCTGACCCTGCTGGTGAACTGCAGCACCGAGACCCCGGCGGCCAATCACAGGTGGGCCAATCACAGGTGGGCCAATCACAGGTGGGCCAATCACAGGTGGGCCAGTCAGAGGTGGGCCAATCACAGCCCTCCTCCTCCTCTTCCTCAGGTACTGGTGCCGCTACTCCGGGGAGCCGGGCCTCTGCCGGGCCGTCGGCATGACGACCGGCCGCTACTGGAAGCAGCTGATGGCGAAGGTGAGGAAGAGGAGCAACGCCTGCGAAGGAGAGAAAGTCCTTAGGGCCAAAACCTGCAGGAGGGGGCCACCCGAGGCCCACATGACGCTCACCCAGAGGGGGGGGGAGGAAGAACAGGAGGAAGGAGAGAGGAAGAGGAGGCAGGAGGAGGAAGGAGACGCGGCGGCGCTGCAGAGCTACTGCAGCGACGGCTGGAGCTCCGTCTGCTCCTTCTTCATCAAGATGTTTGAGGGGTGAAGGAGAACCAGGAAGGAAGTGATGTCATGGTGGGCGTGAACAAAAAAACCCCCCAAAGTAAAACAAATTCATGGTGAACTTCAATCGATCCTGTTCAATTCATTCATCCTTAGATTATTGATTAACTTTGTGAAGTTTAGTTTTTTCTTGTCTAGAAACCTTTAAATTGACGAGATGATGTCATCACACGCTGGACAACGATTGATCGCTGATCATCACTGAATAATATCTGCATTAATCATGTGATGTGAAATTTTAATATTTTTGAATGAAGACGTTTGAATTAATCAGTCAATTAATTTATAACCAAACAATCCAAATGAGTGACATCAATAATTATGTGAGTAAATAAACAGATTTGATTATTTTAGTGTCACGGTTAAATGTTTGTTTGTTTGTTTCTTCCAAAGAGGAATAAAAGTGAACTCAAGTGAAACTTTATTGATCATGATGTAATGAACAAAGGCGACACCAGGGGGCGCTGCTTCGCCGCTGAAGGAAAAAACTCCACGGATGAGAGTCAAAGAGTTCCAGGTGGGATCAAATCATGACGTCACAGGTTTAGTAAACAAACAAACAAACAAACAAGCTGATGCTTGTTTATGTTTATATTTCTGTTTCATCTCTGATGTCAGCGAGTCTGTGAGAAACAGCCGCTGACGTCATCAGTCCAGACTGAACAGCCCATAATAATCCCTGTTATCTTCACACTGTCGTATAGACAGAAGAAAATAACGTGAACCATGACACAGCAAAAAAAAGTTCAGCCAATAAAAGTTTATTATTGATTAACATTAAAAGAAGTCAAGTACACAAAGAAACTAATGCTAACCAATGAGCAATGAAGCTAATGCTAACAAATGAACAATGAAGCTAATGCTAACAAATGAACAATAAAGCTAAGGTGATCCAGGCGTTTATGAATAAAACACACATTTGAAGCATTTAGCAGAACGTTAGCTTGAGCTAGCATAACAAAAACACATCTGTGTTTGTTCTGATGTCGACTGAGAGCAGATGTGACGTTATTGATGAAGCATTAACAGGGATCTAGCAGTGTGTGTGTGTGTGTGTGTGTGTGTGTGTGTGTGTGTGTGTGTGAGTGTGTGTGGTGATTGGACAGCCTTCCGTTGGGGGTCGTGTCCTCAGGCGTCCATCTGGACCGTCTCTCCTCCAGGCTGACCCGGATCAGCCTATCTGAGGACCCGCTAGCATGCTAACGTGAGGCGTCACCCCCCCTCCCCCCGATGTGCCGATGTCCACACACACACACACACACACACACACACACTATCCATAAAGAGATGACATATGTACCACAGTTCACAGACTGTGGGTGTGTTGTCCTCGTTTCCCACAATGCTCTGGTGTGAGGCTGAGGGTTTGACTGGACAATGAGTCTCAGCAGGACAGACTCCTGAGTCAGAACCTTCAATCTGGTCTGAGATCGGTTGTGGGGCTGGTGTTGAAGAGCTCGTCTGTTTGTTTTAATGTGGTGGTTAAATATTTGTGTGTTTCAGCTGCAGAATCAGATTTTTCTTTGCATCCTCTGGTGGTGGCGGCCGATGGGTTGCACAACATTTTTCATGCCGTAAATATTGTAATAGATTATGATCTGCGACACAAATCAAACCTGGACTGAGGAGGAGAGCTACAATTATATTTAAAGCAGTGGTCAGATGTTTCAACAGCCAATAGGAGGCTGGGTCACAGGGGTCGTTCCCAGGTCACAGGGGTCGTTTCCGGGTCACAGATGTCGCCTTACATACAGAGTTTCCCCTTGGTCAACTGAGGAGAAGACTTTATGGAGCCATCCCTTCAGGTGGATCGATCGGAATGTCAGGTGAGCTGAGGCCACACCCACACCTGGAGGCGGGTCCAGTAGGTTTCCACCTGGATCAATAAAGATAATATTCTAAGAGGGTTCAGGTGAGGCTCCATTGTCTCCAGGCAGATTTCAGTTTGAATCAATCAGCAATTAATCAAAGAGGTTCACAGCTCGTTCATCATTGGTTGACAGCGATGACGTCATCAGCTTTGATCTTTTAAAAAAAAGCTTTTCTCCACCTTTAATGAATCCAGTTTAAAATTTATGTCCAGAACCAGCCCTGGATCCTGATTGGTCGCCCACTGCAGTCACAGGAAGGAACAGGAAGTGACATCATTTGATGGTGAACTGGTTTTGAACTGTGTCTGGTGCTGGTTCTGGGGCACCAGGACTACAGAAAAAACCATGTGACGACAGTCAGCCAATCACAGCGTCTGATCGCTCTCCTGATCCCATCAGTGAATGGGACGACCCCCTCCATCACCCCCCCAAACGTGTCTCACCCCTCCCTGACTGTCTTTCTGGCGTAACTCGGACGTTTCCTCAGACTGGAAAGCAGAACTTTGACAGTTTGTTGACTCTGCTGTGGTTCCCAGAATAGAACCTTTTATCTGAGCCAACAACCTGCAGCAAAAAACCCAGTTTACAACATATCAGAACATTATTACTATTGGCATCCATCATCCATCATCCATCCCTCCATCCATCCATCCATCCATCCATCCATCCGACCTGCAGCTCATGGTGAAGCAACATCTCCGCTGGCGGATCGCCACCAAACAATCATCGTTTACTCAGGACCCGTTTGGTTTGTTTGACCTGAGATGTCGATGTTGTTCGATCCCTGGGTTCTAATGTTGGCTTGGTCACATGATCACCGCCTGATCGCTGGCTGGAGGCTGAAACCCTGGAATCACGTTTATTACTTCACCACCGAAAAGACCATCAGGACGGCGTGATCTCCGACTAGAGACAACGTCCTCTAGCGCCTCACACATAGAAGGAGAAGGAGTAATAGTTGTTCACTAAAGAGTAATAGTTGTTCATAAAGGACCAATCACACTGAATCATCTCGTGATGAGTGATTGACCCAAGCGGCTAGCTGCTAACATGCTAACATAGCAGTAAAACAAGTTTCCTGAAACTAAACCTTCTATTGTTAAAGATAAAGCAGACCATTGTTTCCTGTTATCTAGAGGAGGAGGAGGAAGAGTTGACCCCCCCAGGGCTTCTGGTCCTGTTGGTCATGTTGATGACATGTTGAAGCGGCCTGACCGGTCTGAAGTCTACCGGCCCCACCAGACAGGTTCACCCCCCAAGCGATGGGGGAGCCTACAACCAAGTGAGAAAGCCTGAATCACGAGGAGCTCCGATTTGGTGGAGGTTCCAGAACCAGGTTCTGGTTCAGATTCTGGTTCAGGTTCTGGTTCAGGTTCTGGTTCAGGTTCTCCTGCTAACGAGGAGCCGGGCCAAACCGACCCGGGAGCAGTTAGTTTGAGTCTCATGCAGGGCGACACAAATTAAAAGTCATGTTGATCGACCTCTAGTCGACTTTGTTCCGCTTGATACCCGATAATATTTAACCAGAAATCAATCAAGCAAATACGGTTTAAAAATAGAAGATCAACAGCTGGGGAGTCGTTTGCATCATGTTTACCCCCCCCACCCCCCAACTGTTGATGTAAACGAGTCGTAAAGAAAGAAAAATTGACGAACGACTAATTAATTAAATACAGAGTGTTTAAACACCCTTTGATTAAATCATTGATGTTATTGGTCAGAGGTTCAAATCCCACTTCATGCACACAAAACACGAAGTGGGATTTCATGCATACCAAGCATGAAGTGGGACTAACACACTCACACCCTGACTGCAGGTAAATTTTCTTGTTGTGTTTTATTCTTTAAAATTTGATTATTTCTGCTCAGGCGCTGACGTTGTGCTATTCTGGTACGTTCTGGAAGCCCCCAGGGGCCCCGGCGTTGAGGAGCCTGTCAGGGGATGACCACCAGGGGTCCATCACACCTCTCAAATAGCAGCTGAGTCCACAGCGACAGGCATCCCAAACATGAGGCCTGGCGAGCGGCACGCCCCTCCGTCAGCTGGCCGTCAGCCAAGGCCAGTCTCGTCCCGATTGGTCACAGAGGAAGCCCGCTGCCTTCTCATTGGAGGGTATGACAGAATATGCAAATGGTGTGAATGTGGCAGTTGAAATCCCCGAGCCGAGCAGCTCCGCCGCTGAGAGGCAGGAAGTGAGCGAGGGAGGAGGAAGCAGGAGCGACGGCGAGTTCCTCCAGAGACCAAGGCTCTGCAGAGCGAAGCCGAGTAAAAAGTTCCGTCTGTTCCGGGACGATTCGTCTGTTCCATGAGTGCCGCGAGGTAAGTTTTGGTTCAGGTCTTTCACGAGATGCTAAAACCAACACTCTGGATTGTTAGAGATTCTTATCATACTTCTTATTTCTAAACCTCGTAAAAAACCTCGTAAAAACTTTCGCATACCCTGCTTTTTCTATGCAACCGTGGCTCCCAACTCCTCCCCCGCTGCCTTTGGCTTCTCATTGTCGCTGAACTTCCTCCCCCTCTCCGTCTCACACCGTCTCGCCTGTCCTCACCCCCTCCCTCTCTCTGTCAGTGTGCTCAGGTCTTTCAGTCCGTCAGCGATGCCCGGCCCTGTCATGCCGATGGACGTGGCCATGAGATTCTACCACTCCCCTCCACCTCTCAGGGGCTTCCTGAGTTCCTACGAGGAGTTGCACCGAGCCAAGAACCGGGCCAACAAGACCTGCGAGCAGCGGTTCAAGCCGCTGAGGCCCTGCCTCAGCAACCAGCAGAGAGACGGCGGCGAATGCGTAGGCTGGGCCGACAACAAGACGGGCAAGAAGAAGGTGGTCTTCGCCGACACCAAGGGGATGTCGCTAACCGCCATCCACGTCTTCTCCAAGTTCGACGACGAGCCGTATCGGCACAAAGTCCACGGCGGGTCGGAGGAGCTGCAGTTCGACATGACGGACCTGGAGACGGCCGCCATGGAGCTGAAGATCAGCCCCGCCCGCAGCCTGGCGCTGGACTTTAAGCAACCCTCGGCGGACTACCTGGACTTCCGGAACCGGCTGCTGCAGAACTCAGTTTGCTTGGAGAACTGCTCGCTTCAGGAGCGCTCGCTGACCGGCACCGTCAAGGTCCGAAACATCGGCTTCGAGAAGTCGGTCCGTCTGCGGGTGACCTTCGACAGCTGGGCGAACTTCGCCGACGTGGAGTGCACCTTCATGAACAACATCTACAGCTGCCAGGACACGGACACCTTCGCCTTCGTGGTGGAGCTACCGGCCTGCATCCCGCCGCAGAACCGGGTGGAGTTCTGCGTCTGCTTCAAAGTCAAGGACCAGATCTTCTGGGACAATAACGACGGCAAAAACTACGCCGTCAAGCACACGGGCTGGAGCGTGACCACGGCGGCGGCGCCAGAGCAGAAGAAGACTCCGGAACACAAAGGTGGGGGCGTGAAGGTGCTGGAGATGGAGTTCGATCAGTTCGGAAGCCCCCGCATGTCCAGCGGGTTGTTCCCCGGCTGGCAGAGCTGGGGTCAGATCGAGAACGCCGTGCCTTATTGGTGAAAACATCAGGACGTTAGCTGCCGGATGACAATGGCGCCAACGGGTTGGGGTCTAGACCGGTTCTAGGCCAGGAAGTGGACTGTCAGAACCAGGTTCACCTGAGAGACTTGATGCTGTTGGAGTTTTCACAGATTGTCACCTGTAAAAAAACAAAACAGAATAAGCCCCGCCTACTGATAGTATTTGTTAAATGTGCACTGATTGAGACGTCGACTCAAACCGAAGTGAATCCTTCATATTGAAGGGAAAGGATGAGGGCGAATGGCGGCGGCGGCGGGACGCGTCTCCATAGTAACCAGCTGATTCGTATTTTCCGAAAAATACACACTGAATTTTTTTTTTTGCACCTTCGATGTTAATCTGACGTCATGCAGCCCGTTCTTTCCCATCGCTGTAAAATATTGCACAAATGTTTGAATGATGTAAGTGTTTTTTTTTTTTTTTTGAGCCGATGTCCTCAGAGAGACGCAGCATGTGATTGGTCGGCGGTATGTTGAAAGAAAACGAATGAATGTTTTTATTGTTTGCTTGTGCAATGATGAGATGAGAGAAAAACAGGAAGAGAAAGTGATTTTTAAGTTTTTAAATTGTCACCATAAAAGAAAGTTGGTTTCACGTGAAGTTGTGTACTTCCTTCAAAATAAAAGTCTATATTTGTGCTACAGCGACTCCTGATTCTTCTGTTGTTACACTTATTTATAGAAAGAAAAACTGAAATTAAAATAAAATAATAAAATTTCATGGATTTCATTTGTCCAATTGATATTTATGACATTTAATTTTCTTTTCTGTGACACTTTAACTGGAGTTTATCTCCACCATAAACCTTCTGACCATAAACAAAACCATTAACACCATTAAACCAACACCTGACTCCGCCCCCTCAGCCGATAATAATAATTATCAATAATAATTATCAATAATAAACATTTCATCATCCAGTCATGAATCATGTTACATCAATAAAAGCACTGACTCACTCCGACCAATCAGAGCGCAGCAGTGTCTATTACATAAGCAATGTTGGTAAATGCCAACCCGTTTGTTTACAAACACTTACTTAATACTCTCTTTATGTACTCAGAAGGGGAGGGGCTTAAACAGGATGTGGGTGGAGCTTAAACAAGTTGATATTTGAGGAGTTGATTTGAAGTAAAATTTATTTATAGAAACTTTCCAGAGAGCGCCTTGTTTATAAACATTAATGATGTCAGTAAACAAACAAACATCAAAACAAATAAATTAACATAAATCAACATTAAGAATGAAGGAAATAAATGGAGGAAGTGATTTTCACATGAAAAATGATTTTTCATGAGTTTTCTGATTGTTTTCATGTTTCACGCGGCGTGACGATTCTGTCAGGAGTCGTGACTTCAAGAGAAACCGAATAAATAAATAAACAAATACTGAAAACTGCAGCGTCGCCGTTGATGACGCACTTTAACGGGAAAATCCATCAGAATAATGAATTCAACCCTTTTTCCCAATCAGGATTTCTTTCGTTCTTGTGGCTTCAGCGAAGTCGTCGCTGTTGCGTTCACAGTCTGCAGGAAGAATGGGCGCCGCTCCCTCGCACAAATGGAGGACCTCAGGCTGGGCCGAGATGACCTGCTGGTCGTTCCTCCTCCATCCCATCTAATAATAAGAACAAACAGAGCAGAACAACATGTGAAGAAGAAAATCAAACCCTAATCAACCGACGGCGCGTCCTCTTTGCTGACATTCTTGACCAAATTCTCTCTTTGTCGTGATTAAAACTCTTCCAGGTCTCGCTGGACTTCTCCTCGCGGGTCACGCCGACCCCCCATGAAGGCGTTCTGACATCTGAGGTGCCGACTCAGCAAAATGATAAAGAGCTTAACTCCTCCATGACGGTCGGATCGGAGGTGGGTCTGACCTGGAGTCACGCTCCTCCGATTCTGGCGCGAGAACTGATCCAGAATCAGTTTGTGGCGTCATTTGGCCCCCGTGTTGCCTTCAGGGTCCCCATCTGAGAGCCACACGCCTCTGAAGCCTTTTCATTTCCTGGAGGATCACAGAGGATCTAGTCTTCCTCTGCCGTGTCTCGTTCCTCTTCATCAGAACCTCCTTGTTCTTGTTCTTCTTCTTTATAAATGTAAACAGATGTAAACACTTTAATCCAGTTTGAGAGTAAATAAAGAAGAAACTGATTCCTTTATGAACTCAAAGTCCTTCAAAGATATAAACACCTCATATCTGCTCTGATAACCCCGATGAAGGCCTTTAAAACGTGACGCTGAGTCACGCCAAGCCTCGGCGGGAGGGAGGGTAAAACCTTCACATCAGTTCACCCCAATGCATGATGGGAACGTTTGCATGTCAGCTGAGATCAAATCCCAGCCTCAGGTGGGATTTACCGATTCAAATGAAAATCAGTTTTATTTTGGCAGGGCTCAAGGCGACGTCCTGCTACCAGAGACTGTTATTTGTTTCCTGTGAGGAGGGTGTCGATGCGGCGGCTAACGGTGGCTAACGGCTTTAGCGCTTGGAGCTAAAAATGCATCAACATTTTAGAACCAGCGACCAACCAAGACCTTTAAACAAGTCTATGGGTTCTAGACAAGATGCTAACTGTAGCTTAGTTAATGCTAACAGAACCATGTGACGGGGTTTCTCCCCAACTCAGAGAACCTCAGTTACAGAAGTAACCATCATCTCTGTTCCATAAAAAACAAAACATCTCTGAATAAAATGACAGCGTGTGTGTGTGTGTGTGTGTGTGTGTGTGTGTGTGTGTGTGTGTGTGTGTTATGGCTGGTATATTTGACTTAAAGGTCAAAGGTCGGTGTCTTCTCCGCTAGGTGAGCTACAGATAAGCGGTTGGTCGAGGTTATTATTTAGTGTGTGTGGCATTATTCTCATTGGCCGTATGCAGGGGGCGGAGACTCGAGCCGCTGCTCGTGATGAGTGAGAACTCCATCCTTTCACTCTTTTGATACTTTCACTATTGTCACTATTTAATTCGTACTTTATCAGAATTATTCTGATTTGTTTAAATTCCGGCGCCGTTCCAGGAAATTCCCCACCAAACCATTTCCTGGACGCCGGCGTCCTCTTCCTCATTCCAGCGGCTGCTGCCTGAAGGTTTTCTCTGCACGGCTCGTGAGCTGGAGCACGTCCTCCATCACCACGGTTACGCCGACACCGTCTGAGGCATTATGGGATGTCACAATCGCTGTCCCACCAGAGGACAGGGGGGGGCCGACCCATTTTGGGGCCAAGGAAGCAGCAGACAAATTGTCCCGTGTTGACAGAGGCCCGTCTCCATGGCGACGGCCTGGACGGACCTCCTGCATTCCTCGCCCGAGCTGACGGATAACAGGACAGACGAATCTGTTTACGTTTCGTCACTTCCTGTTTGAGAAGAGCTCTGATCACATCACCTGAGTTCTTCCTGTGTTTCCACGGTAACAGGCTAGAACCTGTAGAAACGACGAGTCGACTGTTTTCCTGGCAGCAGCTTTTTAGTCGCTGTTTGATTGATGAATAAAAAAGCCGGTCAAGTCGGATCCGTACATCCAGGGACATTAATCCGACTGAATCCCACTGGACTGGACACGGTCCCAGACTAGCCTCCACCACTGGGAGCCCGGTTGAGTTTCCTGCTGTGGCTCCGCCCACGATCCAAGGTTGTGGTTCAGATCCAATCCAGTCATCTAAAGGGCTGCTAGCTCCACAGCTAGCTAGTGTGCTAACGCCAAACAAAGACTATAACAGAACTAATCCAGCCGTGATGTTAAAGCTCCTCGATTGGACTCCAGACAGAAATCCGGGTTCGTGAGATCTTCTGGGGACGGGTTTGGAACCGGACCTGCCCTGCAGGAGAGGTTGGGCAAGTCAACGGAGAACCAGAACCAGGTCCAGATCCAGATGATGTTCAGATCCTCCCATTCCTTCAGGGTTCTGTTGGATTTCGTCTTATTGCCAAAGGAGGCTTTAGGATTGATTAAAAATAAATAAATTCAAGTTTCGCAGTGATCTCTGGAACGTCTGACGAAAAGATTCAAGTTCTCAGTTTAAGACGATAAAACCCTTCAATTCTGTGGCGAAGAGACTTTACTGAATGTTTTTAGACGTCATTGTTCATCTACTGGCAATCAGGTTCTTTCAAAACGCCCCAAAAGAACAATTCAACAGACTGACTCCTGAAGTGGCTCACGCTACTGACCACCATTAGTCTACAAGGGCTATTGACCACCCTTAGCATACAAGAGCTCAGTGACTTTGAGATTTGTAATTCGACCCCCATTGACACTCCCAACCACCACCGTTGGGGCAGTTAGACCGGTCCTGGCAGTGGTCGTTGGTGCATGAATGACCCTGACAAGATGTAAGACGAAGACTTTAAGAGGACTCTTGAACGAGAGGTGAAAAGTCTTCCTGAACTTTCTACAAGTCTGGTGGATTGATTTAAACAGCTTTGGGTAACCAGGACCTGGATGAAGGAGAACCTTCATACACTCATCTGAACCGAGAATGGATGGGTCCTCCAGGAGGAACTGAATGTCTAGACGGAGAAAAGAACCAATGGAAGGACCCAACCTGGATCTAAGAAGATGGATGGAAGGGGCTGTGTTTACTAAAATGAAGTCAAGTTGATGTTATTTCTACCAGCGCAGAAGCTGGATGGCTGGTTCTGGTTCTGGTTTTGAGTGGTTCCATGGGGACAAATGAAGGGTCTATGGTGGACCCTGGGGCAGCTCCAGGTTATCTTCTGATGTTTTTTGTCTGTTTTAATAAAGCTGGTGCTGGTTTGAGTCTTTGGAGGTTGAAGGTTCAGGTCCAGATCACCTCCTTGTCTACGTTGTTGGTGCTGCCGGACCTCAGGTGCAGTGTCAGGAACCGAGTTGTTATCACCAGCGATAAGACTGTTTGGTTTACGATTAAATCCACGGTGATGGGGGGGATTAACGGCCATCGCCGTGTTTGCTTCTGGAGGTGTGAGGCCATTATGTTTATGGCCCAGAGGTCAACATCACCCGGCCCCACCCATCTGGCCCCGCCCATCTTGCCCCGCTCTCACCTCGGTCCATTTTGTATAGCAGAGGAAATCCAGTTTTTGTTGAGTCCCATGAGAAAGAAAAGATTGAATAGAGACGCCGACGACACGATGGTGTTCATAGTAGCTAGGACTACTGGCAAAGGTGCTAATAGTAGCTAGCTAATAGCGCATGCACAGAATTACGCTGAATCACATGACACCTGTCAGGTAATCAGAAGCAGATATGCGATACTCGGTTCACGTGAGCCGATAGCGACGTCCCGCTAACACGCCCTTTGGGGGCAGGTGTCGACCTTCACCTGTAAATCATCCCAAAGGTGAGGGTCAGAGGTCAATGCTGAGGTCACGGCGGTGCCATTTGAACAGATAGGACTCTTCATCCTTGTCAGGTGAGGAGGCGGCGACCTGAAGCTTGTGTCCCCCCCACTCCCTGTTGGAGTTTGTGCTCGTGTTTGTGGGTATTTGCGTCGCAGTGTTGAACTTTAAAGGTCGCATCCCAGCGGACACGTGTTGGCGTGTCACGCTTACCTACATTTACCATGACCTTTGACCTCCTTCCATTTAAAGCTGTCGACTACGACTTCCTGTCACATTCATTGGATTTTTACGACTAGAAGGACTTCAACAGGCGGCACCGACTTGTCTCTGAAGGACACCCGAGTCCACTTCTTGTCCTGGGAGGAAGTGTCGTCCTCCTGGACCCCTTGTGGGACCAGGTACACCTGCAGGCCCCTGCAGGACTTTGGGTGAACCCTTTGGCAGGTTTCTAGGAGTCTAGACCTGGGACGAGGGGAAGAGGAAGTTTCTTCTGGAAGTGACTTCTGATTGGACGGCGGAGACGGAATTGGATGTTCGCGTGTGATTCGCCAGGCGAGCGAAGCGACTGCTTTTATGGAACCATTACAACTCTGGTCTGCAGTTAAAGACCGGCATCAAACGCGCCGCCGTCAGCTCGCCGATAAGGCCGCAGTGGTGGGCGGAGCCTCGCCGATAAGGATCGTTTCCCGGCTTTAAAGACGTCTGTAAATTCTAACCAGACTTGACCTGAATTCTAACAATATCTTTATTGTATGTTACAAATCAATAGATTCCCTATAAAGATGTCAATCACTAATCCGTCAGAGACGTCTCCCATCAGCACCCGAGGCCCCCGAACACGACCGGAACGCCACCCGAACGTCACCGCTGCGCCACCAGATAAACAGCCAGGAGTCCTCAGATTTGATCATTTTTAGTCGCATGACCCCCTCTTTTTAACCCTGTTTCTGTTAGCATGACTGTTAGCATGCTGGTTATCGTGTCAGTTAGTGTGTCTGTTAGCAGGTGTGTTCTGATGGAACCCCAGTGAGATCAGAACCCCTGGTGGTCCAGGTGCCCTCCAGCTGGACCTTCAGCTCTTGGTTGGGTCCCATTCTTTTCGTTAGCATGTCTTTAGCGTGTCTGTTAGCGTGTCGTTGACATGTCTGTTAGCTCGTGGACATGACTGCAGCAGAAGAGCTGGTGGGCGGAGCCTAACACCAACATATATGTATTTCAGCAGCTTTTGAAGACCTTAAGTCTTATTGGTTGACCTTTACCTCATTCCGCCTCTGCTCTGATCATTTGTCTACCTGCTGATTAGTGTATGTGTGTGTGTGTGTGTGTGTATGTGTGTGTGTGTGTGTGTGGCTACCCGCGGCGCCTCGGGAACCAATAAAGTATGTAAAGTATAAGATATGAGATTAGCAGCGCCACGCTCACGCGGCGTGACTCGGCTCCGTCGCTGCTATTCCTGTCGCTGACGGTTTATGCATGAATGTAACCCGACGCCTCGGCAGAGGCGCCACGCCGCTGATCACGCCTCAGGAGCGTGATCAGCTGGGGGGTGACGGGTAAGGGGGTGGAGGGGGCAGGAGGGGCAGATTCTGAGTCAGATCGACAGGAAGTATGGATCCGATCGGACCCAATGGGGGATCAATAATCCATCCGTAACCTGGGTCTCAGGTTATTAAAGTTCACCTTCCTGCAAAATGCATCACGTGTGTTTACACCCCCCCGGCTCCACGTGACCCCCCCCCCCCCCCACCCTCCCAGCTGACCCCTCAGGTAAATAAATATACCTTAAAGTCAGCCGACAACCAGCAGCAGATCAAACACGCCCCGACACGCACACATTCCTCCCCCAACCACACAAGGACATGTTAGCGCACATGCTAACCGGCGGGATGCTAACGCCAGCTAACATCTGCTAATTTCTGCTTTCACTGCCACATAAAAAAGGTTCCAGTTTTGTTGGATTATTAGAGGATTTTTATTATTCGACTAATCCGGTCTCTGATTGGACGGTGCTGAAAAGTAAACAAAAAGCCGCTGACGCACAACCGGATTGGACGATCCGGTTGAGTTTGGGTTCCAGGAACCCCCATGACCCACGAGAGCGGAGGACGCGGTCTGGAAAATGAATGAATGAGTAGGAAACAGCTAGCGGTTAGCTGGGAACCGATGGAAGACTCTCAGAACTCTTGGTAACTCTTGGACTTAGGCCCCGCCCCCTTCGCCCACCAGTATTTCATCAGTCACACAACAACATCGCAAAACAGGAAGTCAAAGAATGACAAAATATTTCAAAGTTGCAACAAATTTTTGTGCAACAAAAACAGAAACAAACAAAAGTTTCGTGTCCCGATCCAGAGACCAGAAGCCAATCTGGGCTCCGGTCCAACGCCGAGGCGCCATGACGGCCGTAAAGTCTGTTTACAAGGGGGGGTAAGTCACGTTTAGGACCGACCAATGAGGCGTCAGCATCAGTCCGTCCAGGAAGAGAAGGAACGTTCCAGCAAACTGGAACCAGAACATCAGGTTCCTCGTCTGAGACGTGAATAAATCATTAGAACTTGTTTATCTTTTCATTTGTTTCGACGTCTCACCTGCTGGAGGCCACGCCCCCCCCCAGCTGAGTCGTGCAACACCTGGTTGAGAAACTCCCATTGGCCAACGGTGCAGAGCGTTTGTCAACAGGGGAGAAAGAAGAGGAGTTGGGTTCACTTCCTGCTGCAGCGCTGAGCTCCTATTGGCTGGTAGAACCGATGAAGATGATGATAATAATGATGATGATGATGATGATGGACCCATAGGTTGACGTCCTTATAAGGGCAACGACTACCTGCATCACATGACCCATGTTAAACCAGAAGATGATCATGCAGGAAAATGATAGCTGTGTGTGTGTGTGTGTGTGTGTGTGTGTGTGTGTGTCTGTGTGTGTGTGTCTGTGTGTGTGTGTGTGTGTGTGTGTGTAGTTTGAGGACTTTAATGATGGCGTCTGTGCGTTTCCGTCCTGAATGGCTGCTTTGTGGGAATTTTGAGTTTCTGCCAACTTGTTTTCTCTCAGTCAGTCGTTAAAAGCTGGAAAGTGTTGAACGCTGGAAACTACTCCAGAACGCAGACGGGCCCAGTCTACGCAGACGGGCTGTAGTTTTGTGCAGACAAGCTATAGTTTTGTGCAGACAAGCTATAGTTTTGTGCAGACGGGCTGCGGTTTTGTGCAGACGAGCTGTAGTTTTGTGCAGACTGGCTGCAGTTTTGTGCAGACGGGCTGTAGTTTTGTGCAGACAGTTTATGGTTCTGTGCAGATGGGCTGCAGTTTTGTGCAGACGGGCTGCAGTTTTGTGCAGACGGGCTGCGGTTTTGTGCAGATGAGCTATAGTTTTGTGCAGACGGGCTGCGGTTTTGTGCAGATGAGCTATAGTTTTGTGCAGATGGACTGCAGTTTTGTGCAGACGGGTTGCGGTTTTGTGCAGACGAGCTATAGTTTTGTGCAGACGGGCAATAGTTTTGTGCAGACCGGCTGTGGTTTTGTGCAGACGAGCTGCAGTTTTGTGCAGACGGGCTGTGGTTTTGTGCAGACGGGCAATAGTTTTGTGCAAATGGGCTGCGGTTTTGTGCAGACGGGCTGCGGTTTTGTGCAGACGGGCTGCGGTTTTGTGCAGACGGGCTGCAGTTTTGCCTTCATACTGAAGTCAGATCCTGTCTTGTTGTTTTGCCCTCCTTTCCGCCTGAAGGCTTTTCCAGGGTCACTTGAGGACAACCGCCAGTCGGATTTAAAGCAACAGCGCACCACTGAACATGCTAACACACTGCCGACGGCTAGCTGTGGATATGCAGACTCATCACTTGGACTTCTGGAGACATTCCTGAGGATATTTTCTAAAGTTAGACGCTGCCTGCAGGACTGGTCTAACACTGACTTCACTCACCACAACCTGAACCGACACCAGAACGCGAAACATTTAGCATCTGTTTATTCTGAATAAATCTGATTTGTGCGTCATGTAAACAGAACTTAACCCACGAACATTTATTGTCTTCAGTCTAAATCTCAGTCGGTCTGCTGGTGCTTACAAGCGTGGGGCGGTTTGGGGGGTGTGATATTCTGATGGAACCCCAGTGAGATTGGAACCCCTGGTGGTCCAGGTCCCCTCTAGCCGGACCTTCAGCTCTTGGCTGGGTCCCATTCGTATTTATTGTCGGAGGCATAATGGCGGCCTGTTGACGGGTTACTGCGTGACCCCCCCCGCCGCCGGCCGTGGCCCACATCTCTATTTGTTCAGTCGGGGCTAAGTAGGGCAGCGGAGGGCCGGCCAGGATAACAAATCGATTAGTTATCGTCCGACTGAGGCTTCATGTTTTAACATCATGTTACATCACGTAGCGTTAGCGTTAGCGTCAGCCGTCCTGTTGGGTAGACGTCTGCATCCGATTCTGACTTCCTGTATTCAGATTAAAAAAGATGCTAAATCTGGCCGGTCGGCGTTTTTTTGGACGTGATGTGAACGGGTTCTGGCCGGCGCTACCGGCAGGAGGTCCCCCTGGCTTCCCCGGAGCAGACGTGTCGTTAGCGGACTGAAAGGCTCCGCTGTTGCATGAATGAGTGACCCAGATCAGACCCACGGCGAGAGCTTGCCTGACCGTTGCCATGGCAACTGTCCGTTCATTCATTTCAGGCTTCTCACCACGGCAACCTGAGACCGTCGGCTCTCTACTGCGGGGCTAAGCTAATGTTAGCATGTCTCAAGCGGTGGAACACATGGAAACAGCGTGGCTTAAGTTAGCATCTCTAAACCCAAGCATGTCGGCTAACATTAGCCGCAACAACCTTATATGAAAACTGGACTAGCCTGCTAAAGGTTAGCCAGTGGGACACTGTTGGAGACACAAAGGGCCTTTTTCAATGTCTTGCATGATGTTAGCTTAGCATGTTCAGCCGCACACTATCGTGTGTGTGTGTGTGTGTGTGTGTGTTTCAGGACATTAACGGTTTGGGGTCAGCTCCATTCAGGCGTCGGACATGAGAACTTCCTGTTCACGCTTCCCCTGCAGTATCCGTGACGCGTACGACGCACAAACAGGAAGTAGAGGCTGTTGTCCGTGTCGTGTTTGTAGATCTGGGGTTGATCTGTGGTCGTGACGTCCGTGAGTGAGACGCGATCTGGTTTTGTGTCGGTCGGCCTCAGAACCAAATAAAGTCGAGGTTTTTGTTCTTCAGTCCGTCGTCGCCGTCGGACAATCTGAGCCTACGAAGCGAACGTCCCCGAGCGTCACACGGTTGGAAACAAGACCTGCAGCAGCTGCCGGACGTGTCCACCAATCAGACGCCGCCGCCGCTAAAGGCCGCGGCGTGACCGCGAACAAACGGCGTGTGAAAAGCTTTTGTTCACGGCGCCGACAGACGGACGGACAGAACCGAGTTGTGTTGACAGACGGACGGCAGCTGCTTGTTGTCACGGCTGTTATCTGTGACTGGAAACACAAGGCCTCTGTGTGTGTGTGTGTGTGTGTGTGTGTGTGTGTGTGTGTGTGTGTGTGTGTGTCACGCAAAGGGACGGTTACTTCCCGGTATAGAACTAATGTCTTCCTACTTGTGTTTGACCCCGCAGGTCAAAAACAAACATATTGGGCTGACAGAAATCATTTTCCCGTTTCCGGGCGAGGTGAAATGGGAGGCGGTCTCAGACACAGGGGGGCGTGGCCAAATCCATGGGTGGACCTGTTGCACAGCAGAGTGGCCCAGTTTGAGAAAACAGGAAGTGAAGACCTGCAGCGGTCTCGCTCCGTTCTTCACACTGAGTCAAGTCAGATCAGCTGAGGACAAATCCGAAACTGGGCTCTGGTGCACCAGCACCTGAACCCGGTGCACCAGCACCTGATCCCGGTGCACCAACGCCTGACCCGGTGCACCAGCACCTGATCCCGGTGCACCATCACCTGATCCCGGTGCACCAACACCTGACCCCGGTGCACCATCACCTGATCCCGGTGCACCAACACCTGACCCCGGTGCACCAACACCTGACCCGGTGCACCAACACCTGACCCCGGTGCACCAACACCTGATCCCGGTGCACCAACGCCTGATCCCGGTGCACCAACGCCTGATCCCGGTGCACCAACACCTGACCCCGGTGCACCAACACCTGACCCCGGTGCACCAACACCTGACCCGGTGCACCAACACCTGACCCGGTGCACCAACACCTGACCCCGGTGCACCAACGCCTGATCCCGGTGCACCAACGCCTGATCCCGGTGCACCAGCACCTGATCCCGGTGCACCATCACCTGATCCCGGTGCACCAACACCTGACCCCGGTGCACCAACGCCTGATCCCGGTGCACCAACGCCTGATCCCGGTGCACCAGCACCTGATCCCGGTGCACCATCACCTGATCCCGGTGCACCAACACCTGACCCCGGTGCACCAACACCTGACCCGGTGCACCAACACCTGACCCCGGTGCACCAACACCTGATCCCGGTGCACCAACACCTGACCCGGTGCACCAACACCTGACCCGGTGCACCATCACCTGACCTGGTGCACCAGCACCTGATCCCGGTGCACCAGCACCTGATCCCGGTGCACCATCACCTGATCCCGGTGCACCAACACCTGATCCCGGCCTGACCTGGTGCACCAGCACCTGCACCCACCCAGGCTCCTGACGGACGCTGCGGCGGCTTCACCTTCCCAAACCGGTTTAAACTGATCAGGGACTGGAACCAGCAGCGGCGTTTGGTCTGACACCACCTCAGGTCGACGCAACACCTTCTTCCTCTGACGCAACGACGTCAACATGAACAACTCAACCAGTAAATGAGGAGGAAGCCGTGACTCATGGAGAAGAAACTCCCTCAGCTTCTGACTGGAGTCATGAAGATGTGAACAGACTGGAGGGACGTCACAAATCACACGTACGAGAACGGAAACGTGAGTCTGGACCCCAGTCAGGAAGGTTAACATCAAACAAACACCAGAGAAGATTTAATGAAGTTTAAAAGTAATGAAATAAGCCCCGCCCCTAATGCTTCTAAACTCCTGATTGGTTCCAGGAGGTCGCCGGGCCGATGACTACGTGACTGCAGAACCTTTCTGTCGCCGCTATTTTTAGATCACATCACACACTGATGAGGTTTGTCACTTCCTCTTTGATGAAGCTCATTGCTAAGCTCCGCCCCCATGTGGTCACATGCACACATGGGATTTGAATGATTTCTAAACCGAAACATTTTGAGTACCATCCTGGAAACATTCATGTTGCTAACTAGCGTGTTGCTAGTTAGCAGCATGTTGCTAATTAGCAGCATGTCAGGTTTAGCCGGTTAGCTCGGCACTAGCAGGGGCTGTTCTTGTCTTTGGAATGTAATGATTCAGCTGTCGTCAGCAGAACCCACAAATAAGAGTCCAAGTTTGAAGCTCAGTTTTTAGTCACACCCCCCCCAAACAAACAAACAAACAAACAAACAAACAAACAAACAAACGTCTGCTGACAGCAGAAACCAGGAGAGGAAGGCGAGCCAATCTGAGCCGGTTTTATCCTGCAGGACCGGCTTCCACTGATGAAGATCAGCTGGTCTTCATCAGTGGAAGTCGCTTCAGGTGGAGTCAAACCTGGTTCCTGAAGATCAAGACTAACCAAGAACCAAGACTCTGATCCAGAACTGACCAAAACCAGAAACCTGGATCACATTAAACCAGATCCACAATTCACAACACTGACTTCCTGTTGGTCAAAGGATCAAATCCGAGGTCTTTAAAATAAATAAATGAATAAATTAATTTAAAAAATTTAACTTTGAAAAAAATTTCAATTTTGAACATGTATTCATAAAAATAAAAAAATAAAAAAAAAATAATTTAAAAAAAGAGAACTTCCAGTCTATGAAGCCCTGAATTGTTTCAAACCAAACACATCTTGGAGTTATAAGCTCTGTGTGAGGTGTCCAGAGCCCATCAGGGACGGTTTATTGAGTCTTCAGAACCAGAACCAGAACCAACACCAGTGAAGAAGTTCAGCTGTGATGCTCCTCACCTGTGGAACAAACTTTCTAAACACCTGAAGTCCAACAAAATATCAAAATCAGGCCTAAAAAATGTTTCATTTACGAGAAGTTTCTCAACTTTCTTGACCTTAAATGTATTTTTTTAATTATTAAACTTTTATTTTCTTTCAGGTTACGGTCTAAATTTGAATCCTCTTTATTGTTGACGTGGGTTTATCTTTGATCGCTGCTATTGATCCCTGTTGCAGTAACTTTCTGATCACTTATCGCTTTACGACGATGATACAGTGATTTATTTCTGTGCTTCAACATAAACACTGTCGGAGGTTGTTGGATAAATGTGGGCGGGGGGGGTGGTGGGGGGAGCAGGGGCCAAGGTCCTGGTTAGGTATTACCAGACAGCCCCCCCCCCCCCCCCAGTGGAGCTCTGGCCCAGTTTCAGGCCAGCAGCTGATAAACCGTCGCTAATCTGAGGCCTTCAGGGCCGTCAGGTGAAATTGACCGTTTGACCCCCCCCACCACAGCTTCTATAAACAGTGCTCGCTGTCACCCGAGAGGTCAAAGGTCAGGGTTCCGGCTAACGCCCGCAGTGATGTCAGCGTTTGGAAGAACTTTTCTTGATTCCAGCGGATCGACTTCAAAGAATTAAATTTAGCTGCTTTGTGACCCCCCCCCTCTTATGAAGCCGCTGAAGTCCAGGATCAACCTCCTGCTGAGCCGAGGGCAGAAAGGGCATTTGACATGAGCCAGCAGCTGCCCCCCCCCCCCCCATCATTAAAAAAATGATGGGTTGAATGAGAGGTGTGTTCACCTGAAACAAAGACACACTGATGGAGTGTCTGTGGGGGTGGGCGGGGCCGCGGGGGTGGGCGGGGCTTGCCTTATACATCAGCCTCCCATAGGCCTTTATTATTCTTGATAACAGGTCAGCTGCCCCCCCCCAGGTCGGGTCTGACTGGTTCTTCTGGTCCAGTGGGGTCTTCCAAACCGTTAGCATGTAGCTAATAACATGTCCTACTTCCTGGTTGGGCGTCGGCATCTGTGAGCAGGAAACGTCTTCCTCCCTGGGGCTGGATGATGAAGTTGATGAAGATGATGGTGCGTCCCACCCCCACCCCCCAGGTGGACCTGGCCACACATGAAGCTGCGTTCAGGGTCACTCAGGTCGTGTCGGATTCTTTAAAACGGATTCCAGACTCTGGTTCTGGTTCCAGTCCAGAAGGTTTGAGATGAAGCTGCTCTTCATCCTGAACTCGTCATCACTTCCTGTCGACGGGGTGTGGCTTCTAACCCCAGCAGATGACGAGGGGTTCTGGTTCTGGGTGGGGTCCATGACTCAGGGCGTTGAAATGCCTCCAAGCAGCCGGGTGCAGGTTCCTGCAGGCTCATGGGTAATCTACGTGCCGGTGTGCGAGTACCCGACCTGGAGGGAGGGAGGGGGAGGGGGCGGGACGGTTCTGCACAGGGAACCCGCTCCTGAACAGGGTCCCGGTTCAACCGTGACCCTGCAGAAGGTCGCCGGTTCTCCGATCAGATGTCCTGTTACCCAACTGGGCGTCCCGTTTTAGACGCCGGGGGGTTCGGACCCTATGGAGGGGGGAGGTTACGGCCCAGCTGGAGGATCTGGCGTTGTTACATAAGTTCTATAGGCAGCAGCCCGACCCGGTTATTTATTAACTAAAAATAAAGCAGCTTCTGTCCGGGACTCTGGACACACGATCCTTCAGGACTCGGCGTGAGGACGGCGTGTTCAGATGTATGTTCAGGTATAGAAACACATCAGGGTCCCGGTTTGTTCCCGGTGGTCACAGGTTAAACTCTGATGCCCTCTAGTGGCGGCGCAGAGAAACGCACGTGCGAGAACGCCAGCGGGGAACCAACTTTATTTCAAGTAAAAAACAAAACAAAACAACACATCAGACCTAAAAGGAAACAAGTGAATGTGACAAACGGTGCGTTCAAGGAGCACCAGGAACATTTACAACTCACGCAACCACCTCGTCGTTCTAAACCAGTGGTCCCCAACCCTTCAGACCCGTTTGACGTTTGACGTTTGGCGGATAAATACAACAAAATAAAATACAACCAGCATTAAAACTGTTTTATTCTCACTGTTATGATAATAAACCTGAATCCAGTTTGTATCAACTTTATTAGCAGCGTCCTCGTAACGTCACACCCACGTTTGTTTCTTCTTCGTTTCTTGCTAGCTCAGGGGTTTCAGTTTAGCGGTGATGCATTCTGTGTTAGCGGCCCCTTTAAGAAGGCAGTCATGTGACCGAGGCAAGCATCTGCACAAGCGTGACTCCTAGACAGATGTGGAGGAGAGAATCCACTCATGGCCCGGTGGGGGGGGGGGACCACTGATCTACAGGTACTCCGTTAGCAGTTAGCCACTAGCGCTAACAACAAGAAGGGTTCGTTTCAGCTGCACTGAACCATCAGAACCTCCGACAGGAAGTCAGCTGTTCCTGGAAACAGGCGGCGATGTCAAAAACACGAGAACACGACACCAAGAAACATTAAAGTATCGTCTGCGAAGAAAAGAAGCTAAAACCAAATATTAAAAAAACAGCCGCGTCAGCACTTCTACGATTTATCTACATCCCAGCATAAATATCAAATTCAGCTTATTCAGTAAAATCACAATCAGTTCATTCTGATTGACACGTTTCTCACTTTCTGCCGTTACAAAAAATGAACCCTTATTAAAACAGAGATTTCCTGGTGGTCCCTAAACGCCTCGCAAAGAAGGCCAGACACAAACAACAACAACCACAACAACAACAACATAATAATAATAATAATAATAATAATAATAGTGATCAGGCGGGGGGGTAGGTGCTTCTCCATTGGTCACTCCAGGCCGAAGCCCTCGGCGTTGGAGATGGCGATGGTGAGTTTGTGTTTGAGCTCCTTCCTCGTTCGATATGGAGGAAGACAAATCTGATTGAAGCAGGTGTGAGAAACAGGAAGCCTACAGAGGAAGAGGAGAACCAATCAGAACATCAGGAGGAGAACAGCAGCTCCAGTTCTCTGAGGAACCTACCCGTCCATCAGGAGGTTAATGGTTCCTGGAGAACCTACCCGTCCATCAGGAGGTTAATGGTTCCTGGAGAACCTACCCGTCCATTAGGAGGTTAATGGTTCCTGGAGAACCTACCCGTCCATCAGGAGGTTAATGGTTCCTGGAGAACCTACCAGTCCATCAGGAGGTTAATGGTTCCTGGAGAACCTACCAGTCCATCAGGAGGTTAATGGTTCCTGGAGAACCTACCCGTCCATCAGGAGGTTAATGGTTCCTGGAGAACCTACCCGTCCATTAGGAGGTTAATGGTTCCTGGAGAACCTACCCGTCCATTAGGAGGTTAATGGTTCCTGGAGAACCTACCCGTCCATCAGGAGGTTAATGGTTCCTGGAGAACCTACCCGTCCATTAGGAGGTTAATGGTTCCTGGAGAACCTACCCGTCCATCAGGAGGTTAATGGTTCCTGGAGAACCTACCCGTCCATCAGGAGGTTAATGGTTCCTGGAGAACCTACCCGTCCATTAGGAGGTTAATGGTTCCTGGAGAACCTACCCGTCCATCAGGAGGTTAATGGTTCCTGGAGAACCTACCAGTCCATCAGGAGGTTAATGGTTCCTGGAGAACCTACCAGTCCATCAGGAGGTTAATGGTTCCTGGAGAACCTACCCGTCCATCAGGAGGTTAATGGTTCCTGGAGAACCTACCCGTCCATCAGGAGGTTAATGGTTCCTGGAGAACCTACCCGTCCATCAGGAGGTTAATGGTTCCTGGAGAACCTACCAGTCCATTAGGAGGTTAATGGTTCCTGGAGAACCTACCAGTCCGTGGGGACGTCGATCTTGGCGATCTTGAAGTTGAGGTCGGCCATCCCCCCGACGGGGACGCGGTCGCTCCCGGTGGTGAAGTGCAGCAGCTTCTTCTGCAGCTCCAGAGGGAAGGCCAGCACCACGTCCCAGAAGCACCTGGGGGTCACACGGGTGAGGCGTTGAGGTTCACGCCCCCTGAGGGACCAGCATGCTTTGGGGTGGCGGCCCTACCGCACGGTGGCGTCCGTCCGGGTGTAACCCTCGTACTGAGACGCCCTCTGGAGGGCCACCAGGTCCAGGTCTGGACTCCCACAGACCAACATCTCCACCTCCTCTGGACGCAGCAGCTGCACAACAACACGTCAGTACAACACACACACACACACACACACACACACACACACACACACACAGACACACACACACACACACACTGGGCTCACCATGAGGGCGTCTGACGCACACACGCTGTGGAAGCCGTGGTAGAACGCCGAAAACTGACGACTGATGGATTTGTTGAGCAGGAAGTCGACGTAGAGCTGGACGTACTCTACACACACACACACACACACACAGAGAGACCAGGGTCAGGCTACACACACACACACACACACACACACACACACACACACACACACACACCCTTCCTGTTCTGCTTGGTGACAGAGATCCGGTCTCCACCAGGCTTCAGGTTGTAGGATCTGACCACGCCCATTTCCTCCTGGAACACCTGCAGCACAAAAAAGTACAAAAAAAAAGAGTACTGTGTAATTAATGCAGTATTAGATAGAGTACTGTGTAATTAATGCAGTATTAGATAGAGTACTGTGTAATTAATGCAGTATTAGATAGAGTACTGTGTAATTAATGCAGTATTAGATAGAGTACTGGATAAGTAATGCAGTATTAGATAGAGTACTGTGTAATTAATGCAGTATTAGATAGAGTACTGTGTAATTAATGCAGTATTAGATAGAGTACTGGATAAGTAATGCAGTATTAGATAGAGTACTGTGTAATTAATGCAGTATTAGATAGAGTACTGTGTAATTAATGCAGTATTAGATAGAGTACTGGATAAGTAATGCAGTATTAGATAGAGTACTGTGTAATTAATGCAGTATTAGATAGAGTACTGTGTAAATAATGCAGTATTAGATAGAGTACTGGATAAGTAATGCAGTATTAGATAGAGTACTGTGTAATTAATGCAGTATTAGATAGAGTACTGTGTAATTAATGCAGTATTAGATAGAGTACTGGATAAGTAATGCAGTATTAGATAGAGTATTGGACAATTAATGCAGTATTAGATAGAGTATTGTGTAATAAATGTAGTATTAGAGTATTAGGTAATTAATGTAGTATCTGATGCAGTATTCTGTAGTTATGTAGTATTAGATGGAGTATTGTGCAATTTCTGCACTATTAATGCAGTACTGTTTAGTTACTGCAGTACTAATGCAGTATTGTGTAGTTACTGCAGTATTAATGCAGTATTGTGTAGTTACTGCAGTATTAATGCAGTATTGTGTAGTTACTGCAGTATTAATGCAGTATTGTGTAGTTACTGCAGTATTAATGCAGTACTGTGTAGTTACTGCAGTATTAATGCAGTATTGTGTAGTTACTGCAGTACTAATGCAGTATTGTGTAGTTACTGCAGGATTAATGCAGTATTGTGTAGTTACTGCAGTATTAATGCAGTATTGTGTAGTTACTGCAGTATTAATGCAGTATTGTGTAGTTACTGCAGTATTAATGCAGTATTGTGTAGTTACTGCAGTATTAATGCAGTACTGTGTAGTTACTGCAGTATTAATGCAGTATTGTGTAGTTACTGCAGTACTAATGCAGTATTGTGTAGTTACTGCAGGATTAATGCAGTATTGTGTAGTTACTGCAGGATTAATGCAGTATTGTGTAGTTACTGCAGTATTAATGCAGTATTGTGTAGTTACTGCAGTATTAATGCAGTACTGTGTAGTTACTGCAGTATTAATGCAGTATTGTGTAGTTACTGCAGTACTAATGCAGTATTGTGTAGTTACTGCAGGATTAATGCAGTATTGTGTAGTTACTGCAGTACTAATGCAGTATTGTGTAGTTACTGCAGGATTAATGCAGTATTGTGTAGTTACTGCAGTATTAATGCAGTATTGTGTAGTTACTGCAGGATTAATGCAGTATTGTGTAGTTACTGCAGTACTAATGCAGTATTGTGTAGTTACTGCAGGATTAATGCAGTACTGTGTAGTTACTGCAGTATTAATGCAGTATTGTGTAGTTACTGCAGTACTAATGCAGTGTTGTGTAGTTACTGCAGTATTACTGCAGTACTGTGTACCTGGAAGGTGAGGTAGAAGTCTTCCTCCACGTTTCCCTCGTAGCTCAGCAGCTCCCCCAGACCGTGAGCCAGCTCCTGCAACATGCAGGTCACCGGTTCAATCCCAGCATGCATTGCTGGCCATGAAGCCATGAACTCATGGCTGTTTCTGAGAGACTCGAGCATCATGGGAAAAAAAAAAACCTGCTTCACAAGCAGGAAGTCATCTCATCACTGGTTCCCATCATGGATCCGTCACGTGACCGCTAACATGGTCACGTGACCCTAACATGGTCACGTGACCAAACACCATAACGTTAATGAGGACTAAATTAAAAGCAGCTGACGCCTTCAACACCAGCAGAGTGTCTCCCTGCCCCCGTGGGCAGATAACTGCCCCTCTGGGGTTTCACTGCGCACACAGGAGGTGTGACGTATTCCACAGAGTCCACAGAGTGAGTACAGCGTGTACAGCGTGTACTGGTGAGCAGACCAATCACAGCTCACACCCAAACGCAGGATTCAAAATAACACAGGGAAGAAAAAACACGGAATGTTGAAAACCAGGAAGTAGAAAATGTACAAAAACATTCAGGAAGTGACACGGGAAGGTCGTAGGTTCAAGTCTGCCCTCTAGTGGCTGGTTCAACACCTACCGGCATGACCTGCTGCAGGTCGTCCAAGGTGGCAGTCGCCATGCCAACAAGAGCATTTTGGTCACATGGGACAGTGGGCGGAGTTAGGAGCTTCCTGTGAGGATGGACAGGAAATCAAAGATGTGTCAGATGTTTCATAAAAGACGATCCAGTACTACTGGAGTACTACTGCTCTGATTCTACTCTAATATTCCTGCTCTAGTACTACTGCAGTTTACTGCTGTCCCTGGTCTGGACCACCAGGACCCCGACACCTGCTGGGTTCAGAACCAACACCCACCTGTAACAGTAGAGAGGGAAGTGGATGTCCAGAGCGATGCTGTTGTAGACGGCTAAGCCCATCAGCTGACAGCGGGTTAAGGAACCACACACACACACACACACACACACACACACACACACACACACACACACACACACACACACACACACACACACACACACACACAATTCTGCAGTAATTTTATTTTCAGGTTTTTCTACTTCAGCCATCACCTCCATATATAATACAGTATATATTATATCACGTTATATTACATCACATTATACTACATTATATTATATTAAATTATATTATTCCATTATATTATTAAATTATTTTACAATACATCATATTACATTTCATTATATTACATTATATTACACTGCAATGTAGCCGCAAGAGGGCACAAGCCAGTGTCTTATTGTGCCGGTCCCAAGCCCGGATAAATACAGAGGGTTGCGTCAGGAAGGGCATCCGGCGTAAAACATTTGCCAAATCAAATATGCGAATCAAACATATGACTTCCATACCGGATCGGTCGAGGCCCGGGTTAACAACGACCGCCATCGGCGCTGTTGACCTACAGGGCGTCGGTGGAAATTGGATTCCTGTTGGTCGAAGAAGGAGAGGAGGAAAGTGCGTTTGCACGAAGAAAGAGAAGAGGAGCGCCAAGAGTATAGGACTAAGAGTAGGGACGTTGAATGTTGGAACTATGACAGGAAAAGGTAGAGAGTTGGTCGACATGATGCAGAGGAGGAAGGTAGACATACTGTGTGTCCAGGAGACCAGGTGGAAAGGTAGCAAGGCTAGAAGTTTAGGAGCAGGGTTCAAGTTGTTCTATCATGGTGTAGATAGAAAGAGAAATGGAGTAGGAGTTATCTTGAAGGAGGAGTTTGTTAGGAATGTCCTGGAGGTAAAAAGAGTGTCAGATAGAGTGATGAGTCTGAAGCTAGAAATAGAAGGTGTGATGTTCAATGTTGTTAGTGGGTATGCTCCACAGGTAGGATGTGAGCTGGAGGAGAAGGAGAAATTCTGGTTGGACTTTGATGAAGTGATGCAGAGCATATCTAGAAGTGAGAGAGTTGTCATCGGCGCAGACTTCAATGGGCATGTTGGTGCAGGTAACAGAGGTGATGAGGAAGTGATGGGCAGGTTTGGTATCCGGGAGAGGAACACAGAAGGACAGATGGTAGTTGACTTTGCAAAAAGGATGGAAATGGCTATAGTGAATACTTTCTTCCAGAAGAGGCAGGAACATAGGGTGACCTATAAGAGTGGAGGTAGGAGCACACAGGTAGACTACATCTTGTGTAGACGGCGTAACCTGAAGGAGATCAGTGACTGCAAAGTAGTGGTAGGCGAGAGTGTAGCCAAACAGCATAGGATGGTGGTGTGTAGGATGACTCTGGTGGTGAGGAAGATGACTTCTTCTTCTTTTCCTTTGGGCTTTTCCCTTCAGGGGTCGCCACAGCGAATCAATTGCCTCCATCTAACCCTGTCTTCTGCATCCTCTTCTCTCACACCAACTACCTTCATGTCCTCTTTCACTACATCCATAAACCTCCTCTTTGGTCTTCCTCTAGGCCTCCTGCCTGGCAGTTCAAAACTCAGCATCCTTCTACCAATATATTCACTATCTCTCCTCTGGACATGTCCAAACCATCTCAGTCTGGCCTCTCTGACTTTATCTCCAAAACCTCTAACATGTGCTGTCCCTCTGATGTACTCATTCCTGATCCTATCCTTCCTGGTCACTCCCAGAGAGAACCTCAGCATCTTCATCTCTGCTACCTCCAGCTCTGCCTCCTGTCTTTTCCTCAGTGACACTGTCTCTAGACCAAACAACATCGCTGGTCTCACCACAGTTTTGTACACCTTTCCTTTCATTTTAGCTGAAACTCTTCTATCACACATCACACCTGACACTTTTCTCCACCCATTCCATCCTGCCTGGACACGCTTCTTCACCTCTTTTCCCCACTCTCCATTGCTCTGGACTGTTGACCCCAAGTACTTAAAATCCTCCACCTTCTTGATCTCTTCTCCCTGTAACCTCACTCTTCCACTTGGGTCCCTCTCATTCACACACATGTACTCTGTCTTACTGCGGCTAACCTTCATCCCTCTCCTTTCCAGGACAAACCTCCACCTCTCTAGCTTCTCCTCCACCTCGTCCCTACTCTCACTGCAGATCACAATGTCATCTGCAAACATCATAGTCCATGGAGATTCCTGTCTAACCTCGTCTGTCAGCCTGTCCATCACCATAGCGAACAAGAAGGGGCTCAGAGCTGATCCCTGATGCAGTCCCACCTCCACCTTGAACTCCTCTGTCACACCTACAGCACACCTCACCACTGTCTTACAGTCCTCATACATGTCCTGCACCGCTCTAACATACTTCTCTGCCACTCCAGACTTCCTCATACAATACCACAGTTCCTCTCTGGGCACCCTGTCATAAGCTTTCTCCAGATCTACAAAAACACAATGCAGCTCCGTCTGGCCTTCTCTGTACTTCTCTATCAACATCCTCAAAGCAAATACTGCATCTGTAGTACTCTTTTTTGGCATGAAACCATACTGCTGCTCACAAATGCTCACTTCTGCCCTTAGTCTAGCTTCCACTACTCTTTCCCATAACTTCATTGTATGGCTCATCAGTTTTATTCCTCTGTAGTTGCCACAACTCTGCACATCTCCCTTGTTCTTAAAAATGGGCACCAGCACACTTCTCCTCCACTCCTCAGGCATCTTCTCACTATCTAAGATCCCGTTGAACAACCCAGTCAGAAACTCTACTGCCACCTCTCCTAGACACTTCCAAACCTCTACAGGTATATCATCAGGACCGACTGCCTTTCCACTCTTCATCCTCTTCAGTGCTCTCCTCACTTCATCCTGGCTAATCTTTGCTACATCCTGGTCCACAACAGTCACCTCTTCTAGTCTTTGTTCTCTCTCATTTTCCACGTTCATCAACTCCTCAAAGTACTCTTTCCATCTTCCCATCACACTGCTGGCACCTGTCAATAGACTTCCATCCCTATCCTTAATCACCCTAACCTGCTGCACGTCCTTCCCATCTCTATCTCTCTGTCTTGCCAGCCTGTATAGATCAGTCTCTCCCTCCTTACTGTCCAACCTAGCATACAAGTCATCATAAGCTTCTTGTTTGGCCTTTGCTACCTCTACCTTCACCTTACGCTGCATCTCCCTGTACTCCTGTCTACTCTCCTCAGTCCTCTCAGTGTCCCACTTCTTCTTAGCTAACCTCTTTCTTTGTATACACTCCTGTACCTCCTCATTCCACCACCAAGTCTCCTTGTCTACTTTCCTTCCAGATGACACACCAAATACTCTCCTACCTGTCTCCCTGATCACATTAGCTGTAGTTGTCCAGTCATCTGGAAGCACCTCCTGATCACCCAGAGCCTGTCTTAACTCCTTCCTAAAGGTCATGCAACACTCTTCCTTTTTTAGCTTCCACCATTTCGTCTTCTGCTCTGTCTTTGTCCTCGTCATCTTCCTCACCACCAGAGTCATCCTACACACCACCATCCTATGCTGTTTGGCTACACTCTCGCCTACCACTACTTTGCAGTCACTGATGTCCTTCAGGTTACATCGTCTACACAAGATGTAGTCTACCTGTGTGCTCCTACCACCACTCTTATAGGTCACCCTATGTTCCTGCCTCTTCTGGAAGAAAGTATTCACTACAGCCATTTCCATCCTTTTTGCAAAGTCAACCACCATCTGTCCTTCTGCATTCCTCTCCTGGATACCAAACCTGCCCATCACTTCCTCATCACCTCTGTTACCTGCACCAACATGTCCATTGAAGTCTGCACCGATGACAACTCTCTCACTTCTAGGTATGCTCTGCATCACTTCATCAAAGTCCAACCAGAATTTCTCCTTCTCCTCCAGCTCACATCCTACCTGTGGAGCATACCCACTAACAACATTGAACATCACACCTTCTATTTCTAGCTTCAGACTCATCACTCTATCCGACACTCTTTTTACCTCCAGGACATTCCTAACAAACTCCTCCTTCAAGATAACTCCTACTCCATTTCTCTTTCTATCTACACCATGATAGAACAACTTGAACCCTGCTCCTAAACTTCTAGCCTTGCTACCTTTCCACCTGGTCTCCTGGACACACAGTACGTCTACCTTCCTCCTCTGCATCATGTCGACCAACTCTCTACCTTTTCCTGTCATAGTTCCAACATTCAACGTCCCTACTCTTAGTCCTATACTCTTGGCGCTCCTCTTCTCTTTCTTCGTGCGAACGCACTTTCCTCCTCTCCTTCTTCGACCAACAGTAATCCAATTTCCACCGGCGCCCTGTAGGTCAACAGCGCCGATGGCGGTCATTGTTAACCCGGGCCTCGACCGATCCGGTATGGAAGTCATATGTTTGATTCGCATCTTTGATTTGGCAAAAGTTTTACGCCGGATGCCCTTCCTGACGCAACCCTCTGTATTTATCCGGGCTTGGGACCGGCACAATAAGACACTGGCTTGTGCCCTCTTGCGGCTACATTCATTATTTTACATTATATTACATTACATTATTTTACATTATATAACATTACATTATTTTACATTATATTACATTACATTATTTTACATTATATTACATTACATTATTTTACATTATATTACATTACAGTATTTTACATTATATTACATTACATTATTTTACATTATATAACATTACATTATTTTACATTATATAACATTACATTATTTTACATTATATTACATTACATTATTTTACATTATATTATATTACATTATTTTACATTATATTACATTACATTATTTTACATTATATTACATTACATTATTTTACATTATATAACATTACATTATTTTACATTATATAACATTACATTATTTTACATTATATAACATTACATTATTTTACATTATATTACATTACATTATTTTACATTATATTATATTACATTATTTTACATTATATTACATTACAGTATTTTACATTATATTACATTACATTATTTTACATTATATAACATTACATTATTTTACATTATATAACATTACATTATTTTACATTATATTACATTACATTATTTTACATTATATTATATTACATTATTTTACATTATATTACATTACATTATTTTACATTATATTACATTACAGTATTTTACATTATATTACATTACATTATTTTACATTATATTACATTACATTATTTTACATTATATTATATTACAGTATTTTACATTATATTACATTACATTATTTTACATTATATTATATTACATTATTTTACATTATATTACATTACATGATGTTATTATTTTAGTCTTTGATATAAAATCCGTCACATGACTCAAACAGCAGAAAGCAGACGGTTGCAGGTTCATCTCATCCGTCACCGTCGCTTCTTTACTTGTGTTTCTCCTCCATCCCTTCATCCCCCAGTGGGTTTCCCCCCTCCCTCCATCCCTCTCTCTGCTGTTCATTCTCTCCATCGCCATAGTGACGCAACAGCACCATGACGACCAAACAGGAACCAGGGAGACTGATAAATTAGCTCTTTGCACGAGCACACATGTAACATCCAGGAGTGTCACACACACACACACACACACACACACACACACACACACACACACACACACACACACACACACTGACCTGGCAGAGAACAAGCAGCTATTAGCTTACATAACCTTTTGACAGTTACCAGCTGGCAGGAGGACGTGGTGGACCGTTCTCTATAAACACACACACACACACACACACACACACACACACACACACACACACACACACACACACACACACACACACACACACACATCTTTTAATCCAGTCTTTTCCTCCTCTGACACTGAAGCGGTTCACTAGCGGGACTTTAACTCAAACCTGTTCTAAACGTAGCTAACATGCTAACGTAGCTAACATGCTAACACGCTGGCTCCACCTTCTCATTGGGTTTTGTATGAGAACCTTTTGATTGGTTCGATATTGGTCCAGATATTTAAAGCTACAGACTCAGATCGTGTCTCTGGTTCTGATCCGAATGGGGGGCTGTGGGGGAGGGGCACATGAAGGATACGGTTCCAACCAATTGGAACTCTGAATAGTTGTCACACTTCCAACTGCTGAACCAATGGCAGCGCGAGTCCTTCATGTAGGTGAACATTCCTGCAAGGAAAGAACGGACTGATCAATAAACGTATCGGTGATCAATAAATCAGTCTGGACCAACAGGGGAGGGAGGATGGAAGGAAGGAAGGAAGGAAGGGAATGAGGAAGGAAGGAAGGAAGGAAGGAAGGAAGGAAATGACAAAGGAAGGAAGGAAGGAAGGGAATGAGAAAGGATGGAAGGAAGGAAGGAAGGAAGGAAGGAAGGAAGGAAGGAAGGAAGGAAGGAAGGAAATGACAAAGGAAGGAAGGAAGGGAATGAGAAAGGATGGAAGGAAGGAAGGAAGGAAGGAAGGAAGAAAGGAAGGAAGGAAGGAAGGAAATGACAAAGGAAGGAAGGAAGGGAATGAGAAAGGATGGAAGGAAGGAAGGAAGGAAGGAAGGAAGGAAGGAAGGAAATGACAAAGGAAGGAAGGAAGGGAATGAGAAAGGAAGGAATGAAGGAAGGAAATGAGAAAGGATGGAAGGAAGGAAGGAAGGAAGGAAGGAAGGAAGGGAATGAGAAAGGATGGAAGAAAGGAAGGAAGGAAGGAAGGAAATGACAAAGGAAGGAAGGAAGGAAGGGAATGAGAAAGGAAGGAAGGAAGGAAGGAAGGAAGGAAGGAAGGAAGGAAGGAAATGACAAAGGAAGGAAGGAAGGAAGGGAATGAGAAAGGATGGAAGGAAGGAAGGAAGGAAGGAAGGAAGGAAGGAAGGAAGGAAATGACAAAGGAAGGAAATGACAAAGGAAGGAAGGAAGGAAGGAAGGAAGGAAGGAAGGAAGGAAGGAAGGAAGAAAGGAAGGAAGGAAATGACAAAGGAAGGAAGGAAGGGAATGAGAAAGGATGGAAGGAAGGAAGGAAGGAAGGAAGGAAGGAAGGAAGGAAGGAAGGAAGGAAGGAAGGAAATGACAAAGGAAGGAAGGAAGGGAATGAGAAAGGATGGAAGGAAGGAAGGAAGGAAGGAAGGAAGGAAGGAAATGACAAAGGAAGGAAGGAAGGGAATGAGAAAGGAAGGAATGAAGGAAGGAAATGAGAAAGGATGGAAGGAAGGAAGGAAGGAAGGAAGGAAGGAAGGAAGGAAGGAAGGAAGGAAGGGAATGAGAAAGGATGGAAGGAAGGAAGGAAGGAAGGAAGGAAGGATGGAAGGAAGGAAGGAAGAAAGCAAGGAAGGAAGGAAGGGAATGAGAAGGGAAGGAAGGACGCATCATGACGTCATTATAAATAAATTGAACTGATCAGCTGATCAAACGTGCCCATTGATCGTCTGTCTGGATCTAAATGTTTCTCCACCCCCACAGGATCTGGTTTGTTAGCATCTAAATGCTAAGCTAACTTTCCCTAGCTAGCCTTGAACCATGTCCGTCTGCCATTGGCTGCTGAGCAGGAAGTGAGCAGCGACTCTTCCGTCACCGACACGACGGTAGAAATCCAAAAACATTCTGCTCTGTTCCGACCAATAAAGTTTTAACAAACCGACTGTTACGCAACCACTGAAAGGTTAGCATTAGCGTTAGCGTGTGTTATAAAATGGGATCATGAGTCGGCAGAACGGCGCGGGAACAGCAGCCGTCTGTTCAGAGTCACATCTGGACAGAAACCCATACCGAATACACCCCGGTGTGTGTGTGTGTGTGTGTGTGTGTGTGTGTGTGTGTGTGTGTGTGTGTGTGTGTGTGTGTGTGTGTGTGTGTGTGTGTGTGTGTGCAGCGGGGCTTTCCCTCTGCTGCTAATGAGGGGAACACAGCTTTCATTCAGTTGTGTTGCTTTGGGCCGACGTCCCGAATAAAAGACAGACGACCGCGGAAAGATGGAGAGATGATGGAAAGAACAACCGGGGGGGGGAGAGAGAGAGAGAGAGAGAGAGAGAGGGGCGGGGGGGGATCTAACCTTTTAACATTTATCAAAGTAAAAAAACAGACAAAATTAAGAAAAAAAACTATTATCTGTTCTCCACTATCAACTGTTCTACAATCATGTCTTTTACTTTTTTCCTTATTTTTGTCAATCTACCAAACTCTAAAACTCTTAAAAACTGGTTCACCACTTCCTGTTTTACTTCTCCTATAAAAGCAGAAACATCTTGAGGTCAGGAAAATTTTTTTTTTCTACTTTTGCCCTCGAAACTTTTGTGTCTCGAAGGAATTTTTTTGATCTTTTGTGAATCCTTTTTTCTGAGCCTGAAGCTTCTCCTCCTGTCGGTCTGACGTTCTTTCCACTTGTTCTCACTAGAGTGAAGGATTATGGGGGTTTAGGAGTGGGAGGGTTTGGGTGGGGGGGTGGGGCTCACCGTAGTCCGTGTGGAAGATCTGACGAATCAGCAGCAGGAACCACTCCTTCGTAAGCCCGCCCATGTCAAGCCCCGCCTCCCCGACGAACGTCACGCGCAGCTTCTTCTTCAGGTCGCACCTCTTCCTCGTCAGCTGTCGGAAAAAATACGGTCACTGTTTGTACTGTGTGTGTGTGTGTGTGTGTGTGTGTGTGTGTGTGTGTGTGTGTGTGTGTGTGTGTGTGTGTGTGTGTGTGTGTGTGTGTGTGCCACCTCATCCAGTGAGTCGCTGAGGAGTTGTGCTCGTCGTACTTTAATGTTGAGGAACAGAAGGTTCATGTCGACTCTCTGCCTGCGAGAAACCTTACTGACCAGGCTTTGCTGTCAACACACACACACAGTACACACACACACACACACACACGTTAGTTATGTTGTGTTGCTTATGGTAACTGTGTGTGTGTGTGTGTGTGTCTCACCCTGGCCTGGCTGATCATCTGCTGCTCAGAGTCTTTCTGGATGATGGCTTTCTTCACCACCGTCGACAGGATGAAGGGAAACTGACAGAAGGAGAACCTGGAAGGAGGAGGAGTCAACTTCGAGACTGACTCCACCCCCGCCCGAAAGCAGGGCCACGCCCGACCTCTGACCTCAGGAGGAAGAGTCAAGCTAGTGACCGACCCCACCCTTGCCCAAAGCGGCGCCACGCCGGACCTCTGACCTCATATGGAGGTGGTTTGACCTCAAGAGGTCAACCAACCAACAAACCAACCAACCCACCGACCAAACAACCAACAAACCAACCAACCCACCGACCAAACAACCAACAAACCAACCAACCCACCGACCAAACAACCAAGCAACCAATCAGACGTCTGACCTGTTGGAGTTGCCGTAGTTCTGCCAGGTCCGGTACTCCTCCATGTAGTCGATGTGCTCCAGGGTGATGTTGTAGAAGTCGGTGAAAGGCATGATGGGAGGAGACGAGACGCTGTTGGCTGCATCTGATAGAAGGACAAGGTCACATGACAAATCACCTCTTCGCGTGTGTGTGTGCGTGTGTGTGTGAGAGACACCCACTGAACAGGCTCAGCACTCTGGTGGCGGACGGGATCCACCAGGAACATTTGGCTGGAGGAGGAAGTTCTTCGGGTTCGGCAGGAAACAGGCGGGTGGAGATGAACTGCAGGAGGCGCTCTACCAGCTGCCGGAAACGCCTCGCCGACAGCCTGGGAACAGACCGGGGACTAGTTAAGACTGGTTAGGACTAGTTAAGACTGGTTAGGACTAGTTAAGGCTGGTTAAGACTGCTAAAGACTAGATAAGACTAGTCAACACTGGTTCAGACTAGTTAGCACAGACTAGCTAAGACTAGTCAAGACTAGTTTTAAGACTAGTTAAAACTGGTTGAGACTAGTTAAGGCTGGTTAAGACGAGCTAAGACTAGTTAAGACTGCTTAACACTAGATAAGACTAGTAAAGACTGGTTCAGACTAGTTAGCACAGACTAGTTAAGACTAGTCAAGACTAGGTTTAAGATTGGTGAACACTAGTTACAACTAGTCAAGTGTAGTTCAGACTAGTTAGAACAGACTAGCTATGACTGGTTAAGACTAGTCAAGACTAGTTTTAAGACTAGTTAAGATTGGTTTAGACTAGTTACGGCTAGTTCAGACTAGTTAGCACAGACTAGTGAAGACTAGTTAAGACGAGTAAAGACTGGTTAAGTCTAGTTACGACTAGTTAAGACTAGTGAAGACCAATTAAGAATAGATAAGACAAGTTAAAGTGGTTTTACGACTAGTTAAGACTAGCTCGGAACAGTTAAGACTATTTAAGACTAGCTAAGACGAGTTTAGAATGGCTAAGAGACTGAACCAGGCTTCAGAACAGAAACCCTGAATGAAGGAGGAGATAATTTATAAATCACCACAAACAGGAAGTGAAGACACACACACACACACACACACACACACACACACACACACACACACACACACACACACACACACACACACACACACACACTCTCACTCCTACTTCTTGAGCCAGTGAACCAGGAAGTGATGGTCGGCCTCCGACAGAGCAGCGATCTGCCTCAGCAGGTGAGCGTAGATCACATAGGTGCTGGTGCTGGAGTACTGAGGGTTCTACACACACAAACAAACACACACACACACACACACACACAAACAATCGATCAGGGTCATGTTCCTGTTAGCCCCGCCTCCTGCCTTTATTTACAGAAACTTCCTGTTTTTCTGTCTGACTATAAAAAAAAACAGGAAGTGGCTGGACGTCGTTCACCTTTAACCTGAGAACCACAGAAGAAGAACGATGATCCAGAGAGGACGCGTCAGACAGGAAACCAGCAGTCCTCACCCAGTCCCCCGTGTGTGTGTGTGTGTGTGTGTGTGTGTGGCCAAGTTCTCACAGTCAGACGGGATGAAACTAGACATCTGGTTTGTGAATAAGGGTACCGTTGTACTGCAGCGCTAGGGAACTAGCATAGCTAGCACCTTTATTTACTCACAGACACAAAAAAAACAACAACAACAAAAACAACCCCCCCCCCCCCATTCACCTGAACTAGGATGAAATATGCTCTCAGGTCGTCTTTGGTTCGAGGCCTGAAAGGAAAAAGAAGCACAGAAATCAACAAAGCTAAGCTAACATGGTTAACATTGGTTTGTTTGAGTAGACAGTGAAAACCAGGACCAAGACCAGGACCAGGATCTGGACCAGGACCAGGACCAGGATCTGGACCAGGACCAGGATCTGGACCAGAACCGGGACCTGAACCCACCCTTTCCACTCCCTCAGCAGGCTGTTGATGATCCCCTTCAGCACCAACTTCTGGATCTCCTGAGGCTGAACCACACAAAACACGCCCATCATCATCATCACCATCATCATCACCATCATCATCATCATCATCACTATCATCACCATCATCATCATCACCATCATCATCATCATCATCATCACCATCATCATCATCATCATCACTATCATCACCATCATCATCATCACCATCATCATCATCATCATCACCATCATCATCATCATCATCATCATCACCATCATCATCACCATCATCACCATCACCATCATCATCATCATCATCATCACCATCATCACCATCACCATCATCATCATCATCATCATCACCATCATCATCATCATCACCATCGTCATCATCATCATCATCACCATCATCATCATCATCATCATCACCATCATCATCATCATCATCATCATCATCATCATCATCATCATCATCATCACCATCATCACTATCATCATCATCACCTCTGACCCGCTGGGCATCTATTTCTGCTGACTCAGGCTTACCGTGCTCAGCAGCGAGTCATAAACGGCGTTGACGAACTTGGCGTTGACCCCTGAGTCGTCGATGGTGTCGAAGGATCCGTTTGCCTCTCGCTGGGGTAGGAAGAGGAGGGGAGGAACGTGTTTACGGCACCGGAGGGGGGAGGGGTTATAGGGCAGGGTTAGGGGCGGAGCGTGGGCCCTACCTTAAAGGCGGCATTGATTTCGATGAAGGAGTTGAAGGTGGTCACATAAAACTCCCGCACCTCCTTCCAGTCACCTGATTGGACGGCTCGCTCCGCGTCCTCCCTAGCAACGCAAAAAAATGTAAATGAACGTAAAAGTTCAAAACGTGCTGAGTCATGTTCCGGAGCCGTTTCGGGTCTGAGTCGTGTTCCGGAGCCGTTTCGGGTCTGAGTCGTGTTCCGGAGCCGTTTCGGGTCTGAGTCGTGTTCCGGAGCCGTTTCGGGTCTGAGTCGTGTTCCGGAGCCGTTTCGGGTCTGAGTCGTGTTCCGGAGCCGTTTCGGGTCTGAGTCGTGTTCCGGAGCCGTTTCGGGTCTGAGTCGTGTTCCGGAGCCGTTTCGGGTCCTTCACTCACAGGAACTCTCTGGTGGTCTTGTTCCGCAGCGGGATGACCGGGTCGCACGGGAACGGAGCTTTGACCTCCGGCGGCAGCGTGTCGATGGAGAAGCGCTGCTTCTGACGCACGTCGCTGCAGATCGGAGGCAGTTCCCGCCCTGCAGAACCAGAATCAGAACCAGAATCAGAACCAGAATCAGAACCAGAATCAGAACCAGAGTCAGAACCAGAATGAGAACCATAAGCAGAACCAGAGTCAGAACCAGAACCAAAGTCAGAACCAAAACCAGAATGAGAAACAGAATTAGAACCAGAACCAGAACCAAAACCAGAACAAGGACCAGAATCAGATCCAGAACCAGAATCAAAGTCAGAACCGTGAGCCGAAGAGGAAGGAGAACCGACCCAGAACCGGAGCCCAAACACACACCGCCATCGACCGCCGGCGGTGCAAACTCACAGATGCCAGACATCCTAGTGTATCCGTCGTCACGGTAACAGTCAAGCCAGCCCAGCTGCATTATGGGAGCTCAGATGTGTCACTTTAAAGGGTGTGGTCACGTCATCAGGCGGGGCGGACTCAAATAGAACATTATCAACACTGCTACATGAAGGGGGCGGAGACTGTCAGAAGACCAATCGTAAACAGGCTACCTCATAAAGGGGGCGGAGCCTGTCAGAGTCACGACTCGTGAACACGCTGACTCATCCTCTGGGGATCAGGAACTGATTAACTCTTAATTGACTGGAGGAGAAGTGAAGCTGCTGAATGGACAGAAACACCTTCACCTCCACCTTCGTCCTCCTCCTCCTCCTCCTCCAGCGCCCCTCATTAACCTGCTGAGTCAGCGCGTGCGTCACGCCTCAAAGGAGCGGCGTCGTCGCCTTGACACCCCCTGATGAAGAGGCCTCAGGAGGACAGAGGACCCTCCTCCTCCTCATTAAGACTCATCCGTTCATTCATCTCCTCCGTCCTGCTGACGTCTGAAGACGAGGCTCATCTTCATCACAATGAGGGGCCGCCGTTAACCCTTCGTGAGCCTAATATAGGAAATCTGAACGTCTGAATCCTGATCAGGTGATCAATAAGTGATGATGACGAGGATGAAGAGAATGACGAAGATCACCTGGAACCAACGAACCAATAAAGATGAATTTGCCGTCGTTTGTTCTTCTTCTGTTGCTAATCGCAGCCGTTGTGGCTCCACCCCCTTCCGCCCCCCCCACACCCTCCACCTGAAACTCTCCTCCTCTGGTTGACTTTATTAGAAGGAAACTCCCATAATGCTTTGCAGATGAAAGAGCAAATTGTGGTGATTATCCGACAGGCTAACGGAATGCTATGCTGTCGGCCGTGTGTGTGTGTGTGTGTGTGTGTGTGTGTGTGTGTGTGTGTGTGTGTGTGGCGTTCATATGGTTCTCATTTGGGGCTGAGGTTGGTGTAATGACTCTGGCATCAGTAGCGGCGGCGGCGTTCTCACAGAAGTCAGAAATAACCTGAGCCGCTAACAGGAAGCAGCCGCCTGCTTCAGGACCGCCTCCGACGGCGTGGACGTCTCACGATTCCCCAGAGGATTTACCTTCTGGAGGGGTGGGGGGGGCCCAGTTAACGTCGGGGAAATCAGAAGGAGTCGCCGCCGTTAACAATGCAAACAGAGAACAGCCTTTACGTCCCAGACACACCCCTGTCTGACAGACAGTGAACGCACCACGGCGGTACGAGAACCAGGTCGTAGAACCTCATTGGTCGAAGTGAAGCTTCCGGTTTTCCTGACCTCAAGCTGATTTCACTGATGATGTCATCGAGAACTCACCATGTCTGAGCCAATGGGTGCCCGTCACGCCACCGGCCAGGCTCCGCCCCCCTGCGTCCCGCCTCTGGCTCAGCGTGGAGATGAAGGTGCCCAGAGATGGAAACGGCTGCTTCGCTCCCCGTCCCAAACCCTGACGCAGGAAGATGACATCATCAGCAAGAGAACCACAACAGAACGCCATCGATCGATTACTAATAAACAAAGACAGGATCAATAAGAACTAATTAATTACTAAATAATTTGATTGATCACCAATCAGACAAACAAACAAGGTGAAGCCCTCTCCTCAAAAGGTTTACGCCCACAGAGGTTCCGCCTTTATTTACAAAACGTTCATCAGTTCTGGTGGGCGGGGCACCAATAATCCAGTTAGCAGCCTGGGCTAAGATGCTACACATGGCTAATGTCTGCACATGTTAGCATGGTGTAGCATCTAGCTACACTAACCAAGCAGCACGTCAAACGACGGGAGCCTACTACCCCAGAGTGTCGTCTTAACTTAGCCCCGCCCACAGCAGCTGATTGACAGGAAAACTGCGGCGACGATCGCAGCGCTTGGTTTTTAAGGAACCGGGACTGACACCGGCGCCATCACCCCACCTCAGACGTGGCGCCAGCACCTGAGTGTTGGAAGCTTTAGTCGGGTTCTGGTCCCAGAGGCTCAGATAGAACCTGGATCCTGAGGGGCTGCCAGGTGACTCATCAGGTCTGTTTATTTACGGAGCTGGACTCCATCTGGACCAGAGATGACCCAGGACCAGTAGAGTCTGGCAACAAGACGGACACAGTTTGGCAACAAGACGGACAGAGTCTGGCAACAAGACGGACAGAGTCTGGCAACAAGACGGACAGAGTCTGGCAACAAGACGGACACAGTTTGGCAACAAGACGGACAGAGTCTGGCAACAAGACGGACAGAGTCTGGCAACAAGACGGACAGAGTCTGGCAACAAGACGGACACAGTTTGGCAACAAGACGGACAGAGTCTGGCAACGAGACGGACAGAGTCTGGCAACAAGACGGACAGAGTCTGGCAACAAGACGGACAGAGTCTGGCAACAAGACGGACAGAGTCTGGCAACGAGACGGACAGAGTTTGGCAACAAGACAAGGAGAGTCTGGCAACAAGACGGACAGAGTCTGGCAACGAGACGGACAGAGTCTGGCAACGAGACGGACAGAGTTTGGCAACAAGACAAGGAGAGTCTGGCAACAAGACGGACAGAGTCTGGCAACAAGACGGACAGAGTCTGGCAACAAGACGGACAGAGTCTGGCAACAAGACGGACAGAGTCTGGCAACAAGAAGGAAAGAGTCTGGCAACAAGAAGGACAGAGTCTGGCAACAAGACGGACAGAGTCTGGCAACGAGACGGACAGAGTTTGGCAACAAGACAAGGAGAGTCTGGCAATAAGATGGGCAGAGTCTGGCAACAAGACGGAAAAAAATTAGCAACAAGATGGGCAGTCTGAGTCTGGAAACAAGACAAGGAGAGTCTGGCAACAAGATGGGCAGTCTCTGGCCAGAGTTTGTTTTTTTTTTGGTTGTTTGTTGTTGGATAGCAGGAACAAACAAACAAACAAACAAACAAACAAACAAACAAACAAACACCAACTGGCCAGACGGTCGGGATTTAACCCCTTAAAGTTTGGACTAAGGAGCCCATTGAGGAAATTTGGGACTTTTCTGTCTAGGAACCTTCAGACGATGTTCTTCACCATCACCATCCTCTTCCTCTCTGGTGCAGACGATCCAGAACAAGGAGTAACTCCTCATGGAGGTTCACCTGACTCCGCCCATCAGCGGTTCTCTTGTCTCATTGGTTTGCAGCCCAGACGCTCCTCAGATCTGAGCTGGAGGAGGAGGAGACTCCAGGAGAGGAGGAAGAGGAGCAGCAGGGGGAGACGCATGCAGCCTCTTTATGGCATTTCCAGACACGAGCGGAGCGATGAACAGTGTTTATTGGTCAGAACCGTCCAATCAGCACATTCCTGCTCCCTGACAGAACCAAGATGACATCAGCCCAGCCGCCGCGCCGCCAGCGACACACAACCAACCACAACACGGCGGCGACAAAGAGCCAACGCTCGGCACTTAAAAACACATCATGACATCATCATCAGGAGGGGCTGTGGGGGTGTGGTGGTGATGTCATCACTCGTAAGACAAGGACTTTCATGTCTGCGGTTCTGGGTTTGCGTTTCTATATTTAATTCTATGTTTCATGAGGTTTGACAGAACCGACAAGCAGGAAGTTTAACTCTTTACGGACTCAGGATGTAGGAAAATAAAATGTAGAATAAAAGTTGAAATTGAAACGTGAAAGTTAAACGTTCTGCATATCGCTAATGCTAGTAGCGCTACCTGACAGACACCTTCTTCTGTTTGACTCCGCCCCTTCAAGAACCGAAAAAACATGTGGTTCTGGCCTACATGTGACACAGGATGAACTAGAACCAGTTTGAAGAACTGGACCAGTTCAGGTTCAGGTTCAGATTCAGGTTCAGACTCAGGTTTAGGTGAACCTGAACCTGAATCAAGGTTTCTGGTGAATTCAGTCAAACTGATCCAGAACCCGCATCTGTTTCGGACCTGAACCGGACTCAGATCCGGATCAGCCCAGGACGAGCTGTCAAGACATGTTGCTGACAAACAAAAAAACAGCCCTGTGATCATGTGACCCCAGAGGTTCTCCCTCATGATGGATCCACATGGATCCGGATCTGCTGGAGACAGAGTGTCAAGTTTGTAAACTTTAAATAAAGTTAAATCTGAACTAAAACTGGTTTAAAATATGTATTAATTCACTTTTTTTTCCCTTCAGTGTTTTTATTTATTGAGGGGCTCGTTGATGACGTCACAGTTGGCATAAACCACACAATCCAGGCGTTATGTAATCTGGATTTGGACTCGTTCGGTTCTGCGGGACCGCGGCGCATCTCTTACCGGAGCGGAGCCGGAGATGGGGGGCAGTCTGTCCCGGTCCCTCTCGACCCCCGGCACCGCGGATTGCTCCCCATCCATGACCCCGGCGCGGAGCAGCGGAGCAACTTCCTTCTGCCCGGACAGTCTCAGTCCTCCGCGGCCCCGGAGCTTCTGCTCCTCGGAGACCCGCTCATGGTGCTTCCGGACCAGGATCCGGCGGCTCCCCGTCTTCCTGCTCGGCTGCTTCAGGGAATCAGGGAGACTCACATCCTCAGAGGACGCGGGGGGGGGGGAATCTACCTTCGTCCGACAGGTGGGCGCTCCGTTACGCGCGCAGCCAGGACGCGCAAACGTCTCCAAAGTCCGTGCGTAAAAGTCCCCGGTGGGGGCCGGGATGGGGTGCAGGAGGGTCGGCCGGAGGAGGTTCTAACAGTCGGTCCGGAGGAGCTGCGAGCCGCGGGTCGGGGTTCTCCTCACCTCCTGCTCTGCGTCGTCCGTCGGCGAAGGAGCAACTCCGAGGGTCGGCGCCATGTTTGGAGGAGGAGGGGCCCCGGGAGCCAAGGATGAGGAGGGAGGAAGAGGAAGGAGGAAGAGGAGGGAGGAAGAGGAGGGAGGGTTCACGTTCAAAGAGAATTAACGCAAAGAATATAGGAAAACGTGCTGAATTAAATATCTGACGCGAAACCAACAAATAGATGTACAGTAATTAATTCTAATGTGGATTAATTGTAAAATTGTAAGTGACGTCAAATTTTTTTTCAGAGAAATTTAAAAAGTATTTAAAAAAATATTTGTGTGATATTTGATGCCAGCAAACAGTTTTAACTGTGAAACAAATGTTTTAATACAAAAAAAAAAATAAAAAACAGGATGTTTCTTTTAAAAGTTACTCAAATCACATCATCAATAAATTTCATCCCAAGCAAACTATAAACTGTGACGTAAATAAATAACAAATTAATAAACTGTAATGGATTAACTTCATTCACTAACATTTATTTTGTGTTTTTCTTTCATCAGAAGGACTTTTATTTTGACAGCAAGTGGTGACATCTTCATCCGTTTTGTTTCTGCAGACTCAGAATTGAACTTCAGGCCATTTCTGCAGCATTCAGTGTGTGTGTGTGTGTGTGTGTGTGTGTGTGTGTGTGTGTGTGTGTGTGTGTGAAGTTTGAACTGATGAGGAGCTGAAGGAGGAAGATCTGGACCGACTCACAGCCACGCCCCCCAAACCGTGGGCGAGTGAGCGAGAGAGAACATCTGGAACACACACACACACACACACACACACACACACACACACACACACACACACACACACACACACACACACACACACACACCCTGCTGGCGGTGGACGGCAGAGGTTACTCCAGTTCATCTGAGATGTGGAGGGAAAGAATCTGACAAGAAGAAGAAGCAAAACAACAACCGACCAATAGGAACGCAGCTCCAGGTCAGGTGACAACAAGTTCTTGATGTGTTGTTTGTCAACAACATGAAGGATTAGTAAACAAACATCCCTCCATTTATAAACACATTTGTTTGCAGGACAAATAATTAAATATGCATCGTTTCACGTGGTGATGATGTCATCATGATGTCATCATCCACATGATGACATCACTATCCTGGGATGGATGTGTTGATCTCCATAAGGGGGCGGTCTTTCCCTCCCTCTTGTGTGACCCCCTCCACCTAGAGGCCTAATGATCAGATTCTGATCACATGATCTCTAACTGATGTCCCATTGGCTGAGGGAATTATGGGAAATTAATCAAAATAAATAAACGTGACACAAAATGAAATAAATTAATTTAAATAAATGAAAAATAAATAATATTATGAATATTAATGACTTAATTATTAAATATATTATTATATACTAATATTATTAAATATATTATTATATTATTTATATCAATATATATTATTAATTATTAAATAATATCTATTATAATAAATAACAAATGAATTTGCAAACCTCTCACCTGTCATCCAATCACCTCTCTGATGGCCACACAGGCGTCCTGGTGGGTGGAGCCAGGGTGATGTCGCCGCCCCTTCTGTAACTTTATTTAAACTCTCTTTAAACAACCGTCCTGCTTTCCCCACCTGATATGATAAATGCGTTTCCATGGTAACGGCTAGACCAGCTGTTTCCTGTCCCGTCTGAGACGTTTGTGATGAGTCAGGAGAAAACGAAGCTGCGCCGTCAAACACCTTTTTCTCATTGGACGTCACGGTTTGGTGGGAGGGCTCTGGGAGCCGTCAGCCAATCAGGAAGGCCCAGTGAAGTTCTGTCTGAGCCGCCGCCTACATTTCCTGTCCTCCAGCGACACCTTCAGGGAAACAGGAGGACGTCTCCGCAGCCGGTTGTGGCTGATGTGTTGTCATGACGACCAGAGGTCACGAGGATGTCGATGGGCGTGGCTTATATCGATCAAAGTAACACATTCTGCTCCTTTAATGTTCTGTTAAGCTGCTAAAAATCAAACTATTATTATTTATTGTCGGTCGTCAATAATTCAATAATCAATGACGAAGGTCTGTGATTGGACGGTATTCTTGTGTTTGATGTTTGTACTGATCAGAAACAGAAAGAAACACCGATTGGCCAATAGGAACGCCTCGTCTCTGACACAGTTAAACGTGGGTGACCTTTGACCTGCAGCCCGTCTGCAGGCGCGCCGTCATGTCTCAGGCATCTCCATGTGTCACCGTCCCGTTCTGGGTCGCATTCCATTCCCGAAAATGGGCGCCATCGCCCAGCGGGAGGAGGGGGGGTGTGTCCTGGTCATGGCTAACGTGTTGCAGTGGGGGCGGGGCTACAGCTGTGGAATGTGGTATGAAGCTAATTTAAATCGGCTCTTCACGCCGTCTTTGGAGGGACCAGAATAGAGAGCTGTGATTGGCTGAGAGCTCACCCCACCCGTACGACTGTAACCACGGCAACGGAGGAAGCAGGGAGTCCCGACTCCGTCCAATCAGAAGCAGCTGAGTTGATTTACGGCATGATGACAGCGACAGCATCAATAACAGAATCTTTGGCACGACTCGTAAAGGGTTTACCCCCACCGGAGCGCCAGCGCGTTTGGTTTACGAGCAGCTGGATGCCTCATCAACAGCCTGCCACTCGTTAACGGCCAATCAGGTTCTCAGGTTTCCGTCAGTCGAACGAGGAAGTCGGGCAACTTCACCGCCTGATGCTGGTCGTCATGGTAACAACCAGAGACGTGCGTCATGTGACGCGGATCCATGTTTGTTGATTATTTGTGTTATTTGTTTGTATTTAGAAAAGACGATCTGTGTTTGCTTCATCGGTAACCGTCCAATTTGATTGGCTGTTAAATCAGATTAGTCGTCCAATCAGATTGAACGTCCAATCAGATTGGACGACTAATCTGATTGGACGTTCAATACCAAACCCCGACCGCAAGTCAAAGTGACCGTGAGCTTCACACTGTGTGATGTCATCAGTGTTGTGAGTCATGTGACCATATAAGGATAAAAGCAGCTGATTTGTGGAGTAAACAACAACAACAAACAAGTAAACAACTGTTTACAGAAGCTGCAGGATTAAAGATACTGAAGGTGATGGAGTGTGTGTGTGTGTGTGGCTCATTATCTGACTCTGATCACACACACACACACACACACACACACACACACACACACACACACACACACACACACACAAGTTGGACGTGTGTTGACAGGTGTTGGTGGTTCAGGGTGAACGTCTCTGAGGTGTAAACACCAAACTGACACTGAAGATCATGTTCACCCCCCCATGCTGCCCCCCTCCCCCCCAGAGGTGTTTATCTGCTCTGGTGTCGCTCAGCTGTGATGAAACTTTACCCGACAACAGTTTAAAATAGAGGCAGAAAACGATCAGGAGTGTTTTTACTCCTGATTGTTTGTTTGTTTGTTTGTTTGAATAAAACAATAATAACTCCTCCCAAAACTTGCATTTGTTTGATTTAAACTAAACCTGAATCCAAACTCTGACTAGACGTCACTCAGGGAACATAAACCCCCCATCAGGCTTCTGATAGGCCAACCATCATCATGTGACTCCATTAAATCCCGCCCCCATAACCATAATCAATCGGATCAAATCTGATCTGATGGTCAATCTGGACCAGATTTGA